>JAJEJO010004091.1:60674-201996 GCA_020662805.1 Glaucomys volans | reverse complement strand
AGTTGCTGAGGCTGGCTTTGAACTCGTGATCCTCCTGACTCAGCCTCCCAAGTCACTTGGATTACAGGTGTGCGCCACCACGCCTGGCTTTATTTTTTATTTTGAGACATGGTCTCACTAAATTGCAAAGGCTAGCTTTCAACTTGTGATCCTCCTGCCTCAGTCTCCTGAGTCGCTGGGATTGCAGGCATGCAAGTTGGTGCTACTTCTTGAGGACCCAGTCTGGGGAGGTACTTCTTATGCTATACCTCATTAGATTATCTTGATCAGGGTTTGGAGTAACTGTTGACATCACATCACCCCACCACCACCACTCAGCTAATCCCTCCTTTTAGAGCTTAGCACAATGAAGGGAGTGAGAAAACAATGGTAGAAAACCTGGGTGAGTTCCCACAAACCAGGTCAAAGATCCATGGTCCATGACATACACCAAGGTTCCCTGGTACAGGATGAAGACCAGGACCCCTTCTCCCAGTGTCATGAGGAGGCCCTTGGTGCTGAGGACTGGTCCCTCCATCCTAGACTTGCTCCTTGGAACAATTCTATCCCACCCTTGCCCACAAGCCCCTCTTGACAGGATTCTGTTCACCGCCCCCTCCACCCTTTCATGCCAGCATGAGACATTGATACTGACCAAGTTTACCTTTCATTCATGTATCTATTTATTCAATATTGAATGTTTTCTATGAGCCTACAGCTCCTTCCCTGGAGCCCCTTGTCTGCTTAGAGGTACCTACTGCCTTCCCTCTGTGTTCTCTCTGCCTTCTGTCAAAACCTATTCTGAGGAAAGAGGTTGATAAATCCATTGGTAATGATAGCAGCTTAATGTGTTCTCTCTCCCAGGAATATTAACAATTTATCAAGAAACAAAGGGAAGAAGCAAGATGTTGGGATTCCAGTATCGACTAGGGAAGTCCCTGAGATCCCACAATATAGCACTCCCCAGTCTGGTCTCATCCCCAGCAGGCCAGCATTGTGTCCCCTCAGCACCGGCCTCCATCCAAATGGACAGCCAACTCTCCCACCCAGGGAGTAGGCTCGCAGCTGGGGACTCTCCACAGCAGCTCAGCACCAGCGGGTCCTGCTCCTCAGGCACCCACCTTCCCCTGTCCTCTTCTGGAGGCCAGGCTGAGGCACCGGGAGAGATGCAGGAAGGCAGAGGTGAGAGCCTTTCCATTCCCTTTATTCCCCCACAGTCTGGCCCACACCCCCTGCAAGGAGCCGAGATCCAACAGTATATTCAGCCTGCAGCTGCCACTGGTCATGTGAGCCCATTGCTAGGTTACAGGGACCCAAAAATAAATCCTTCCCAACCAGATTAGAAACTGGGGGCCTCGGATGAACCAGGCTCAAAAGAATGGCAGGAACATCCACAGTGCACATGTGCAGACCAGGCCATGGTGCCCGCCTCCTAACAATTAGCCAGGCCTCAACCCTGGACCCCTAAAGGAAAGTTCCAGACAGTTCCTGGGCCCTTAATAACACAATAAATAATGGGCTTACAGACTTAGTGGCTGTCTCATTGGCCATCAGGGGCAACTTGAGCAATACCATTGAACCTTCTCATCAGTGATTCCTCCATTTGCTCCCCCCATGCCCCCACAAAGCAGCATTCGCCATTTGCCCTGGGGCTCAGGGGCAATCAGTACCAATTGTCCTTTTTTCAGACTCAGGAAGGGAGATCTAGCAGTAGGCACAGTTCGAGCATTTCACATGAGCAGTCTCACCCAATCTTCTGAGTTAGTTTCAATAACTCCATTGACTGGTGTAGAAACTGAAGCTCAGAGAGGTTAAGCAACTTTCTCAGAATCACACAGTTGAGTAAATTTAGATCCAGGGTCTGAATGTACATTTATTCAGACTGGGGATAGGACAAGAGAGAGGACAGGAAGTCTAGCAGAGGAAAGCAAGGGTGGGGTCACTGAAAACCATTCTCTGGGGCCTGATAACTTGGCACTTTCTACCTGCTCTGAATTAAAGGTGTTGTCTCCACCAGTTACCCACCACCACAGCCTCCAAACCAGGACACAGCTTATCCAGGCCACCTGCCTGCTTCCCCACTGCATCAGGCTCTATCTACTTCTTGAGAAAAGGCAGTCCAGGACCTGGTTTGGGTCATTCCTACTGATGAGGCTACACTTACTCCCCGTGTAAGAATAGCAACACTGAAAGGGTCCTAGGAGGTCAGGTATCCAAACCCTTATCTTACAGATGAATGGGCCCAGAAGAGGAAATAACTTGCCCAGAATGCACAGCTAGAATGTAAAGGATGTGTGACCAGAACCCAAGCTTCCAGGTCCCTACCCCTTCTTTTGCCTGCAAGTTTGCACAGACCTGTCTCAGGGTAACCTGGAGTCCCTCCCAATACCTAGTGCCCTTCCTCAACCCACCACATCTCCAAGGCCCTCCAGTTTTTCATGCTCCTTCAGCAATATGCTCCTCCTCCCTGGTCTGGTTCTGACTTCATCTCCTTGTACAGGTCCTGGCCTCCCTGTTGTGAGCACACTCCTATAGTCTCCCGAAACCTCAGGGGACCCTGTTCCTACCAGCCCAAACTACAGGCTGTATTTCATTCAAGTCAAGAAATATTTATCAATTCTCCGCTACATACAAAGCTCTGTATAGGGGGTGAGGGAAAGGTAGACAGAGATGAAATGAATACAAACCTCTCTCTCTTGGTGCTTACAATCTAGGATGGACCAAAGAAGGTTAGAAGCTTCAAGGGAGAGTCAAACTGCTGGGAAGATTCAGAGGAAAAAGTAAACCTGCTCCCTCAGGAAGTCCAGGAAGGCTTCATGAAATGGTCTTAATAGAAGGGCAGGATTTTATTTTGTTCTAAAATTTTGCTAATTATTATTATTAATATGCATTTTAATTGACACATAGTAACTGTACATATTTATGGGGTAATGTATGGTATTTCAATATATGCATACAGTGTGTAATGATCAGATCAGGGTAATTGGCCTATCATCTCAGACTTTTATCTTTTTTTATGTTGGGAACATTCAAAATCCTCTCTATTAGCTCTTTTGAAACATTGAAAAAGTTGTTGTCAACCACAGTCATCCCCCTGTGCTATTGAACATTAGACACTCCTCCTTGGGGGTGGCATATTAACTGGGAACTGTAGATGGAGGCTGAGAAGGCAAGCAGCCCAAATCATGGAGAATGGCAAGTTTAAGAAATATTGGGCACTGAGTTGTCCAGTTTGACTGAAAAATAATCTGCCCATAAGGGAGAAGTTTTCTCACAGAAAGGTGGATTTGTGGGACTGTTGGAAGACCTTGCAAGCCAGACTGGAAAGCCAGACTGGGAAGTCAGCACAGCAAAATGTTTTGAGCCAGGAGTTTGGTGCCACACATGTGCCCATCTCCTGTGTTTTTGTGAGTCAGTTGTTCAGTATTTACAGAACCAAGTTCCAGAGCAAAGGACTGAACTAGACACTGGGAATTTTCCTTATTGTTCAAGCCCAGAGGGAGAAACACAATAGCTTGTAAGTCATGTGAAAGTATGGCAGAGTGAACTCAGAGGAGAGAGCAGGTCAGAGATGAGGAGATACAGAGATCATATGATACTCATGTTTCCAGGTGGGGCTTTCAGAGCCTTGGCCCAGTACTCATATCTGATCTCCATGCCCATTCTTTGGGGAAAAGGTGGAGAGGGGTGGAGTGGCGATGTGAGTGTCTGGAAATTCTCCCCATAGGTTGGTGGTGTCAGAGAAGCTACCCAGCCTGATCTGTGGGAATGTGGAACCCTGGACCACTCTGCTGGTTATTGCAGCCTGAGATGGCAGTTCAAGGTCAACTTCCTTAGCTCCATACTGAGAACAAAGGGCTATACTCCACAAAGTACTCCCAGGTGTCTGGTCTCTCAGTCTGGCAGTGTCTCTGGGACAGCGCTCCCAAAGCATCTCATCCTCAGCTAAGCCAGCCTATGCTGAGCCCTAGTGCATCCTGACTTTTCTCTCTCTAGGCTGGATGCCTGGGCCCAGTGATACTGATCTTGTAGCCCCTTTCCCGGTCATTCCCCTTCCCTTCAAAGTCCTCTCCCTGCACTCCTGGCCCACCTAAAAACAGGACAACCCCTTATTCAACTTTCATGCCCATTGGTTCAAGGAAAGGCCACAATTCCAGACTCAGATCTCTCAAGGGTTCCTTAGGGATGCACAGATGGCTTTGTGAAGGACCCCTCACACAGAGGTGACTTCACCCATCCTCCTGCAGCCCTCTTAGAATGGCTTATGGGAGTTGTCTCTCCAGTGGCCTAGCCCTCAAAGGTCTAAATCAGCCTCAGACCCCAATAGGGGATTCCTGGGTGAGGAGGACCTAGGTAGGAAAGTGAACCCACCAGCTCCATTTCGGCCTCCAGGATGCATTAACAGACAGTAGCCACAGGAGGGCAGTATTGCCAAAGAGCTGCGAAGCCTTGGCATCCTAGTGACAGGCTTTTCTCTCTGCCAACCCCCTAACCTGCTTTCTCCTTCCTAGGGATTTTTATCTTGTGGGTCGTGATCTTTTTACACTGTTGTGGTCTCAGCTGGGGCGGTGGGGGGTGGCAGGCAGTAAGGTCATGGCTCCCAAAAGAAAGTCCCTCCTACTCCTAGGAGGTTGTGAAGCAGATCTGGCCAACTGGGCTCCAAGAAGCAGCCCAGAGCAGACAGTGCAGCGTGTACTCATGTGAAGAGGGCAGTGCATTTGGGGCTCCTCTCCTAGCTTCACTGATTCCCAACTTCAAATGAGGAATTGAGCTACACGATTCCAGACCTTCTCTGAGGTTCTTTTTTGCTCTGTATTTCAAGTTGGGGTCAGCAGCTGCTATCCTTGCATGGCTTCTCTCTCCAGGGCCCTGACAGCTTCAGAGGCTCAAGGTTTGGGCAAGTTGGGGGGGGGGGGGCATTGCAGGAAATGTCAGTGGGCACTTCTGATCTTTTCAAACCAGGTCAATCTCTGGGAATTATGTCAGAAAAAAGTGCAATGCTAGGACTGGGAAGAGACCCAGAAAGGGATGACCAGGTTTGGCTGGGTTAGGGTTAGGGTTAAGGCTAGAGTTTGACCCCTCCTACAGGCACTAACTGATGGTTTACATTCAACTGGGTAGGAGAGCTGGAGATTGGATGAGGAATGTCCCCTCACCCACCCAGATTACCCAAAAAGCCATGGGATCATGTTAGGCTGCCCTGCAATAGAAGCTGGAGAAAGCCTAGATTCCTTCCCTCCCAGATCTCCTTATTCCCAGACCCCCCAACAGTCCCTTCTACTCCCCAAATTGCTTTGACTCCTGATCCCAGCTTCCTGAAAAACTTTCACCTCCTGAGAGTGGAGCCCACAGCCTCAATTCCAGGGTAGGTGCCTGTCTGGCCTTTCCATTTCTGGACTGCCCTGCCCATTCCCATTTTCTCATATCTGCCTTGGCTCAAGCCCTTATAGCTGCTTCTTGGGCCTCTCTCACCCAACCATTCTCTCCCAATTCCTGTAATTTCACAGCAGGCCTCCAGACATTATCTACCCAGCACCTCAGTTTTCCTGATGGGACATCTGATCTGGCACTTGGGTGTCCCTCCAAGCACAGGGTGTGTCCTGGTTCTTTTATCTCATCTCCTCTTTCTTCCTTGATGCCCTATTTTCTAGCTTTTTCTGTCTCTTATTTGGTTTCCCTCCTTTGATCTCTCTTTCTCTCTCTCCTTTTCTTTCTCTATCCTGTTCTCAGAACTCTCCAAGTCTTGGAGCCTCTTGGCCATGGGCCCCTGCTCTCCCACCACTCTGTTTGCCTCAATGTACACCTTCCGCTTGCCATCTCTCTCTCCATCCTCACTTCCTCCTCTGCAGTGAGTACACGGAGAAACCGATCCATCCCTCCCTGGACTGAGGGTATAAATAGCAGAGGGAGGCTGGGCTAGCAGCCAAACTTGCCTCCAGTCTCTTCCTTGCAGTCTGGGGCTTGGGTATCCAGGACCTAAGGTGTGGAGGTTCCTGTGCAGGGCCTCAAGTGTAGGAAACTAGAGGGTCAGAATTGAAGGCCACTGTACAGAGTGACAGATGCAGCCAGAGAGAAGGGCGTGACAATAAGCTGCAGGGGATGAAGGGGGGCCTTCATATTCAGGTCAGGTTCTCCCTGTAGCATAGCTCTGGAGTACTGACTTCTGCTGCTGGGGAAGGAGCTCTGGGCCAGAAACCCTCCCAAGGGCCACTCCAGGGCTCTGCCCACTCCTCCAGGGCGCAGATGCGTGGGCCCAGGTGGCTGCCAGCAGACAGCAGCTGGGGACTGGAGTGGAAGTGGCGCCCTCAGGAAACAGGCTACACGCTCACCCCAGCCAGCTCCCCGGCCTAATTAGAGACCGGAACGGCATTGATCGTCCCTGGGCTCATTATGTCACAGCTGGGGAACAGCTGGCCAGTCTTTTCCAGGCCATTAGCTGCACCATGAAGTGGAGAGAGGGAGGGGGTGAGCAAGCAGGATCAATACCCAGTCTGTCTGTGGGGGAAGCGCCTGGTGGCTGCCTCCTCTGGCACTCTGGGCTATGTTCCTTTCCAGGGCTGCGGCTGCAGCACTGGCCAAGCTCCTTGGAGTTCACACATGAAAGCTCAACTCCTCTGGAGCTTGGAGAGATGGACTCGGCCTCTAGACTGACACTGACCTGGCCCACAGGGGACCCTAGAGACTTCTCTCACAGGGGATCAAGAAGGGCAGAAAAGGCTCAGATTACTTTTTCTGGTCTCAGAGGGAACCTTAAAAGTCCAGCTCCTCTCCACCCCCACAGCAAGATGACACCCAAGGCAGCTGCTTCTCTTGGCCCAGGGCCACCTCTCTGTGCCCCTGGGTTCAGCTGTGTTTGATTTCCTGTGGGGTGGGGAGATGGCAGGGGATCCTCTGACCCTCAGGGAATAGAGGTGCTGGAAGGAAGGAGGGGAGAGACAGTTGTTCTCACTTTCTCCCTCTCCCTTTCTCTGGCCTGGGTCAGCAGATGCTCAGCTGAGTAGTACCCATGGAAGACGATCACCTGCCTGACCCCCTGAATCCCACTGTCAGAGGGGAGTCCAGTAAGAAATGAACCAACTTTCTACTTACAGGGGTTATAAAGCGTGAATGCTGGAAGAGACCTCCATAATCTCCCAAGCCACACTCCTCATTTTGAGGGAGACAGCTAGTTCTAATGAGCTTTAAACTCTGACATACCTGGCTGACTCTGCTACCAAGTGCACATGTCAATTTTCTCTGTTCCTCTCCTCTAATCTCTGAATTGAGTTTTAATGTAGCTCTGAGGTCCCTGGGGCACAGGTCCTCAGGCCACTGATGGAGACTTTACTTTCCAAGAAAGCAGTGGGGCCTGCTGGGCTTCTCCCCATCCTACCTCAGGACCACCAGGGAAAACAGCGCTGTCACTGGAGCACTGATGACTTTAGCGGCTGGGTTCCTGGGCCATGTCCCTACCCCACTGAACAGAGGCCAGGCTGGCTATAGCGTTCTCTGCTCCCCCAAATCCCTACAGTGGCCTCCATTCCAGAGTCAGTTGTGAATAGAACACAGGAATGAGAAGCCTGAATTCTAGACTTGAGTTCATCTGGGCCCAGCTCTGAAAAGCCAGCAGACCAAGATAACTAGAAGCACACAGAGGGTGGAAGGGCCCTTAACATTTATGTCTTACATATGTGGAAGTGGTTTCTGAAGGCTTTGCTCAAGGATATGCAGAGGCAGTTTGGAGATCAGGGTTCCCAGTTCCCAGGTGGTCAGTGTTGGTCCTTTCACCACAGGTCCTTGTCTCCAAGATCTGCCACAATGAACTGATATTTCTCAGGGCTCTCAGAACAGACAAAGGACCTGGGGTCAGTCAAAAGCACATTGGTCACACCACTGCCTCCAGAGGTGCCCCTTTTCAGGTGAGCCTCTGCCAGGTCAGGAACAGTTGCTACCCAAGGATGGAGCAGAGACCACTGGGCTCTGCTGTGTCTGACATGGAGCCATCTCTCTGTCTGGGTCCAAGTAGTACTCAGGACAGAAGGAGCTTAATGGGTACCTGGTATTTCTAGAACTTCCTCTATCCTGATGCACAGGGATGGAGTGAAGTAGAAATGCAGTACCATTTCCTTCTGGCATTAGGAGGAAAGGGAGAGTCTCCATGGGCTGGAAGATAACGGGGCAGCTGGACTGGGAATCAGGGAGGACACAGTCCCTGGGGCCTGCTTCCTGAGGCCATTGGCAGGGCAGCCTCATCCCCATTTTCTTCTCTTGGCTCCAGAATAGGGAGTAACAACCTTAAGCAGCAGGGACTAAAAAGCCAAACCCCTATGGTGCTAGCTGGAATGTGGGGCTGGGGAAGGGGTTGCCAGACAACCTGGAGAGGGAACCCTCTTATAGGTTGCTTCAGGACCAGAGATCTGGGGGTGGGGTCATTGTGGCAAGAGGGGGGAGCTCTTAGAAGCCAAAAACACTGGAAACAGAACCCCCATGGCAGGAAAGGGGCCCTGGAAAAGGAGGGAGATAGATCAAAATGTCTGTGGTGCAGAGGGGCATTGTTAAAGTCCTTAGGCATGTCCCTTGGGTGCCATTTATTATCCCTGTAGACTGTGGCAAGTCCCAAATCTGATCAGGGCAAGTCTTGATCTGTGAAGAATGCTAAGAGCGATATTTGCCTCCCAGGTTGCTGTGACTCTAAGGCTCACAGGAGAGAATGTGCATGAAAGGCTCTGGAAAGTGTTCAAACCGTAATGACGGTTTTCATTACCCCCACACTGCTATCGACCAACTCATCTGCAATATGTGGTGCTAGGATCCTGATTTCTAAGTTGCTAGAGAATGGTTTGCATCATAACATTGTATACACACGTATTTTTGTCAGAGTGACAGAAGCAAAGGGACTTTCCTTCTAAACGGGACTACCCAGGCCATATAAGCAGATGTTTATGAATCTATAACAGCTTGTGTCAGTCCCCACAGGATCTCTGCTCACAGAGAAGACACTGAAAACCTAGGCTTCTATGACATGTGCACACACATATTCATACACAGACAGACACACGCACCGCAGCAAGTCTTTCTGAGTTCTGGGCGTCCTCATTTCCCCGGCCACCATCAAGTTTGCTTCTCTGAGAATAACAACATTGAAATGGTAACTGAATGAAGAACTTAAAGAGATATGGGGACTGAAGGGACAGTTTTATATTCATTAGTTGTGGGTTTCTGAGAGAAAGAACATAATGCCATGATTTATATTTGCTGCCATGCTTTATGACTTACAAAGCTCTGTCACATAAATTATTTGATGATGATGATGATGATGACGATGATGATGATTTAAACCACACGGCACTTTTGTGAGATCAGTACTATTACCTGAGGCCCAGAGAGTTAAAGTGCCTTCTTCCAGATCATCCAACTGGTAGGTGACAAAATCAGGAGCCAAGCTAGTTTGTTTATTCCAAACCCTGCTCACTCTCTGACATTTTGCTCTTTCTTACCTCTTGGTAACTCCTAGTTCTTACCAAGCATCTCTCCTGCCAGAGTTGGAAGGTGCAGGGGTTCTGTTCCACCAACTTGTTTTGTAACTTTTTATTTCGACATAATTTCAAATTTATAGAAAAGTTGCAAAGAACTCCTGCATACCTCTCACCCTGTTTCTCAGTTTGTTTTATGTTGAAATTTGGCAACAAAACTTGCCCAGTTATGTCTTTTCTCTCTCCTTCTCTCAACTTCCTTCCCTCTCTCCCTCCCTCTTGTATATACATATTTGTGCAATTTCTTATCCACTGGAGAGTGTGGGAGTTGTAGACACAATGCCCTATTACCCCTTGGAATTTCAATGTGTATTTACTAGAAGCACATTCTCCTACCGAACCCCAGCAGGACATCAAAATCAGAAAACTGACCTTAATACAAAACAACCATCAAAGCTGGAGACCCCATTTGAATTTCACTGCTTATTCTAATAGCATTGTGTATAGGTTCAGGATTCAATCCAGGATCATGCGTTGTTTTGTCTTCTCAGTCTTCTTTAATCTGGAACACTTCCTCAGTCTTTCTTTGTCTTTCTTGTTCTTAATATTTTTGAAGAACACTTCACTTTGTTACTTGGTAGAATGGCCCTCAATTTCAGTTTGACTGTTACCTTGATGACTGAATTCAGGTTATACATTCTTGTTGTGAATACTACAGACGTATGCTGTGCTCTCAGTTCATCTCAACAGGGGTACACAATGTTGGGTTGTCCTGTTACCTAGGATGTTAACTTTTATCACTTGGTTAAGATGATGTCAGCCAAGTTTTTCCACTGTAAAGTCAATTAAGAGGTATTGTGTGCTCATCAATTAATGAGTGTTTGTGGGGAGATATTTGAGACTCTGCAAATATCATATTCCTCATCAAACTTCTGCTAGTTTTAACATATCCCTGATGGTTCTTGCCTAAATCATTTATTACTATGATGGTTACCAAATGGCAATTTTCTAATTTTATCCATTTTTATATATTTATCAGTTGACATTCTAATATAAGATAAAGGTTTCCTTCTCTCGATAGATAGATTAGATAGATAGATAGATAGATAGATAGATAGATAGATAGATAGAGGTATATACATACATGTACATGCATACATAAGTATAAATTCATCTATTCCTTTTTTTCTCAATAGATTGCAACCTAATATTAAAATTACTTTGATGCTTAAGTTGTCCAGATATGGTCTGTGAACAACGCTTCAAGCTAGATTCTCAGTCCTTTTGTCATATTTTCATTGTTATTTGAGCACTTCCCTAATTTCTAGCACAAGATGTTCCAGTCTCACCTAGTAATTTCTAGGCTGATCTGTCCTGATTTCTTTTCTTGTGTGTGTGTGTGTGTGTGTGTGTGTGTGTAAGATGATATTTAGAAGCCAATATCTGGTGCTTGGTGTGCTTGGTGCTACTGCTTCTCATGTCTTTCAGAGAGGACATGCAAGTTTCCTCATTCATGCTCTATATACACATACATATATACACACATATCTACATCTGTTTATCTATAATAAAAACATGAGTTCAAACTAATTCCCTAATTCTCATCTTGTACTACAATGTTTATTCCCTTTCCACATATGTAACTCCTAGCATCAGGAGAAATACAGCTTCCATTATCCTCCGTCTTTTACCTGTTTGCTCAATCGTTTCTGTTTGTAACCAAACTCCCAACTACACAGGCCACCTTCACTGCCCCAGGCTCACCAAACATGCTCGTCATGGAGCCCAAATCCTGGTCCTTGCTGCACTGCCCACTCCAGCTATGCTGGCTGAACCCTCCATCCAATCAAAAGTAAGGAGGAAAGGAAGTACATATTCCATAAGTTTTTAAAGGATTGGCTTTATTGAAAAGTTCATCTTCACCATGCAATCAGTTCCATCATCATTCAGACAATTGCCATATAACTCAAATGTGTTTGTTCCACAATAGAGCACTTTGTTGTTTAAGAGAAATAGAGCCAGTATTTATGAAGTTAATTCTAGGTTAAGCTGAGAAATACAATATAAGAAGTGTGTATTCACTACCTTTTTAAAGCTCTCTCATAATCTATTTTCCTATTTTTTAAAATGCCAATTTATATGACAAAGTAGAGGCCCTTTGCCCTACTTATAAATTGGGAAACAAAATTCCAAACAATGCATGGCAGAGATTGATTGGTTGTTTACCAAACCATTTCCTCTTACCTCCTGTGTGCATAGCTTGACTACATTTCCCAGCCTCCCCTGCAGTCAGAAGTGGGCATATGATTGAATTTTGTCCAGCAATATGTGGCAGAAATGATGAATGCCACTTCCCAACCTGGGCTATAAAAGCTTCCACATAATCCTGCATGCTCCCTGCCTCTTCCCCCATCTGCTAAGTAAAATACAGAGGATCTGGTAGAGAATTCCAAAGCCTGCAGTAGAGAGTAGAGCCACAGGATGGATAGTTTCTGGGTGCCTGAATCACCCTGTGGAAACCTTCAACTAAATACCTGCATTAAACTATTATGTGAGTGAAATATTGACTTCTACTGAAATTAAGCCATTGAGTTTGGGGCTTATTGGTCACATCAGTTAACTCACCTTAACCATTTCAAAAGCAAATAAATCACCCAAGTTTTACCCTTTAGAAGTGAAAAAGCATTATGTCAAAGGTGACTTTCAGATTCCCACCTGAGGGTTTATCCCATCAGATCAGGTCAGGTAGCATGAACTTGGTATCTTATGAGGTCCTTAACCCTCTATCAGAATCTTTCACTATTCCAAAAGTAGCATTTCCTCCTTTGCACAAGTATAACTACCTTTTCTCCTTTCCCTTTCAAAAGGGGTCTATGACCCAGGTGTACTTTTTCATAGATTTGTTTCATCAGATGAAAACATCTGGTTTATCTAACAGCTGACCCCCTGGCAGATGGAGGCTTACCCACCCCGTAGAGATGAGTTTCCCCAGAGAAGGGGACAACCCTTTGATTTCCTACAAGTGGGCTCTGCAATTGGTATGAAGTTGGTGACAGGGCCCACACTCAGGGATGGGCCAAAATGCCTAGAAAGCAAGTTGATTTCTTCCTCTGTATTCAGTCGGCCACAGAAGTTACTGCTCTACATCCTGTCTCTTTGCAAGCTAATAATTACTGGTTCAGCAAGTTAGCACAGTCTAGGCTGCTAGAAAGGGAAATCTTCCCAAAGAGGGTTTTACTTGCCTTCTCCCTTCAGGCAAGACCAGGAGGAAAGTAGAGAACAATGCAATAATATTGTCAAAAGGAAAATCCATTCTGGAGATGTGGCCACAAGAGGCACTGGCAGCTTCCTAGCCTGGGCCTCCAAGGGGACAGACACCACAGTCAAATTTTGGAGTTAGAGTCACAAAATTATCTTTCTAGGACTGAGCTAAATGCCAAGGTCATTGTGCCTCATTTCATAAAGAGGCAATGGGGGAACAGAATGAGTAAGGAGCCTATCTAAGGTCACAGAGATAGTCGTGACAGGACTAGAGTCTGGACCAATGCTCTTCGCACTTTCCTACTTTGCTTGCTAGTCTGAGGGAAGCCACTTAGTTCAAGGAGTTGGAGTAGCAGATGTAATTAGGATACTAAGTGCTGGAGTATGTGGTCCCTAAGGACCCATCACACCATGCCCTTGACCAACCTCTAGCTTCCCTGAAAGCCTTTGCCTGCTCCTATGAGAAGCAAGCTCCCGTCACCCACCAGGCACTGATATAAACAGTCTGTCTGGGGTGAGTCTCTCAATTCCAAGGTGAAGCAGGAGAGGGAATGTTTCCATTCAGAACTCCAGAGCATCTGGGAAGGGAAAGTGTCTCCAGACTGGGAAAGCATGGAAATTTCCCTGAACCCAGAAACATGCTTGGAATAGTATCAACTGCTGCATCACCGCTCCAGCCCAGCCTTGTTAGTGAGGCAAGCCGCAATCAGGGAGATAATTAGCTTGCTGTTATTTATTCCCGGTGCTAATCAGCAGCCCACTGCTTGCACAGTGGAGAGGGCTCCCGCCCCCAGAGCTGTGGGGGTTCTTGGGGACCTTTAGTTATCAGCCAGGAAACAAGTAGCAGAAGACAAAGGCTGGGGAGAGGGCCAGACTGAGGCAACTGGGACCTCAGGACCCAGGCTCTGTGAGTCTCTGCACAGCGCACAGATCTCAGGGGAGAGGCAGTCCTGGATCACCAGGAGCCCAGGGCAGCACTACCCTCCTCTTGGTTTTGTTCTTGGGGCAGGCCTCTGGTCGATAAAGGGCGGCTGGTGCTCAGCTCCCTGTTCTGCCTCACTGCAGTCAAATTGCCTTTTTCCAAGGCGACTTTCAAAAAAAAGATGACATTTATCAAAGCCTGCTGAGTGGTGACCTTGGTGGGAGGGAGGAAGGACGGTTGTACTGTCTGTGGAAGCAGGCACAGAAAATGGGGAAAACCTGCAGGGAAGGAAATGCTTTCAAACCTCAAAGTTATTAGAACAATCATGGGAAAATGGTTGTGTTTTGGGGACAGCCACTCCGTGCTCCACTGTACTCCCTCCTGCCTGCTTCCTCTTTCTCACCAGCACATTCTCACTGGCGGTCTAGACCTTCCAGCTTCAATGACTGAAGGTATTCTGTTCAAATGCCAATCTCTAGGAAGGGCTCAGGCTATGATTTGATAACTTTGTAAAATATAGAATCTTATGATCAGTGGCAGTTCCAGAATTTCCATGTAGCACAGGCTAAGGGGCTGCCATTTGGTTAAAGACACGAGGTTAAAGGGAGTGATTGGAAGATGTCCTAGGACTGTGTTTCTATAGCAAGTACATTGTTGTCTTAATAGTATGCATCTGTTTGGAGTAGGAAGGCTAAAGACCCTTTGCCTCACCATTGCATGGAATACCAGTCTTGGAAGAAGACTTGGGGTGATCTGTTCAACCTCTGATCCCATGTGGGCTTTCTCTACAAGTTGGTTTCCTTTTCTTCTCTGGCCTCCTAGGCCTTTTACAAACAAGTTCTCACTGTCACCATGCTTTGTGACCATCTGTGTCTCTGTTTCCTTTACTAATCCATGACACTTGCAACAGAGTTTCTTCTGCATCTATCTTTGTACTCCACTTTTCTACTCCTATACACTCACTAGACTTCTTGCTATGTGTGAATGGGGGTGTGTAGGATAGAGTGAATGAAAGAAATAAATGAATGGACATCTGCACACACCGGTCAGGCACATGAATGCTTCCTGTGATGGGAAGTTCACTACCTCAAGATGGAAATGATTCATTATTGTACAAGTGAAATGTCAGAAGACATTTCTGAGCACAGAATGGAAATCTGTTTCCCTGGCACTTCCACTCAATAGTACAGTTCTGCCCTTTAAAAGCCCAGAAGAACAGAAGTTCTCCATCTAGACATCCATGGATGGGCCTTAAGAGGTCTATGTCTCCCAAGAAATGTGTATAAAATCATATGTGTCTCTGTCCAAGAGCTTAGAGGGAGGGAATCTCTTGGTTTCACAAATGGGTATTACCAGATTCCTGAGCCATACTTCATGCCTTTACTCCTTTCTCATGAAAACCAATAATAGACAAATCAAGAGGCCTCAAAATGTTTACTTTTTTAGAGTTTCCTTCTTTACTTTTCTCAAGAAAGCAGGCCCCCAAGCATTATGTACCCTGAGAAAATCCAACTCTGCTATTGGTCACAGGTGATTGGATGGGACTGATCCACATACTAAAATTAACCATGTGTGGGTGGGGCACACAGAAGTCAAAGGAAATAACTTGATAAGAATTCTGTTCAAAAAAATACTCCATATTGGATAGTAATGCAATTTGACTCATTCAAAACCACTTTTGAGGAAAAATAAATATCCTGCTAGAAACAAAAAAAAGTAGGTGATTTGGGGGTTGCAACCCTCCTCTGCCATTTCAAAACACTATTTCAATTCTTCAAGTTGTGGAAACCCCAGACCCCACAGTGATTACTGCTAGTGAGGCAACACCCCAGCCATGCTGAAGCCTATTAGGTATGACTCTTCTTTTCAGCTTCAAGGATTCTAATATATAGCACTTCAACTTTTAGAAGTGCTTATAATGACTTTCTTCCAAAGTTTTAAAGGCTTACATTGCTCAGTCATTCATCATATAGGAGCTATCGATGTGTTCCCATATATTCTCATTTAATCCTCACAAAATCTATAACAGTGGTTTTATAGTTAAAGGTCACAAAGAATCACCTGGCATCATCTTAAAAACAGTTCCCAGGCCCCCATCTCCAGCATTCTAAGCAAGCATGTGGTGCTTTCCAAGTTGGAAATCTCCTTGGAGATTCTGATGTAGACAATTTGAAGCCCACACATGGAGAACACTGCTCTAAAGAGTAGTGTTTCCCAACTTTCCCGATGATCAAAATGCTTCCCAGGCTTCATCCACAAAGATTCTAATTCAGTGGAATCAGGGACTCTGGAATTTAATAGGATAGTTATTATAACTTGCATTTCATATGTGAGAAAACTGAGGCCCAGTGTAACTTATCTGTAGTCACACAGCTATCTGACAACGAGTAAAACTAGAATCCAGCTGTGTTGAAGTCAATCCAATGTTCTTTCTACTGGGCTCCAAAGGCCATACCACCTACATAGTATCCTGCATTTAACAAGCAGTCGATAGATGTTTGCTACATAGAGTAGAATCCTTATATCTTACTCTTTAGGTCCTAGAGGAAAGAAACCATTTCCTAAGCAAATTTGCATCCCACTTCACCCAGCTTCACCGCAAGGTATGTAACACAGTGTTCTTCCATAGGGGTTCAACAGGTATTTGTGAGCAAATGCATATGATATGTTTACTGTACTGTACACCACTCCATTGACTACCCCTGGCTATGCTCCAGACTGTAAATGAGCTGTATAGAACTGAACTTGATACTCCAGCTATGGTTGACCCAACTGAGTACAGCAGAAGTTCCTTTGTCTGTGTGTTAATGGATCTGCTCTCTGGAGAGCCAGATCTTGCTCTTCCTGCTCTGGAATATAAAATAATAAGAACTGACTGCTCTATTGCTGACCCTGGGCCCCTCACTCACTGAGCCCCTACTGTGACTTCCTTGTGGCTTCTTAATCCTAGCCTCCCACACATCAACACCTAAAACTTTGACCTGCCCATAACCTAGACCAAGTATCCTAGAATTCAAGTTATAGGCCACAGTTTTTCCCAGTTCCATCTGCTTGGTACTGTCCCTGGCAATGTTACAGAGAATTGAAATAAACCCTGACCAAAGACACAAGAGAAAGGCCCCTCCTACCTCCTCACGTGTATGCAGTAAGTACTGCCTATTAGAGGGTCCATGAGGGTGTATGAGCCTGTTAAATCCTCACAACAATCCCATTAGGCAAGTATTCTTATTATGTCCATATGATAGGTTAAGTAACTAGCTCAAGTCACATGTAAGTGACAGAGCCAGGATCCAACCCCAGAAACCTGGCTCCAGAGACTGTTCCTAACCAAAAGCTACACTTCCTCTCTAGTCTCTTAGCTCTGCTGGAAGCCAGCTTTGAATTTGACTGCTTAAGTCTCTTCCAGCATGGGTAAAGTTCTTTCATTATAGGTAAGGACCGGACCAGCCAATATTATAATTAGTCTGAGAATCAGTTAATGACAGTATATGTGGTTGAAGTACTTCAAATACAAATGAGTAGGCCTCAGAGTTACTAGATGAGAAAGATCTATTAACTCAAATCGCCACAGATCAGGGAGGAAAAAAAATGTCCTTGGCTATAAGCTTAACAGTTTAACAATAATTTCTCCCAAAATCAGAAAAGAACTGACTTCCTAAACTTGAATCTTGAATACTAACTTTCTAAATACAACACAAACAAGTCAAGGATTCATATTATGTGAAAATTAACTGAGAAGTCAGCATTAGCTAGGATTTAATTTTAGATAAAAAGCCTTTAGAAATCAAAAGAAAGGGTTGCATGTACAGGAAAGGAAAATATTTTCAGATCTATAACAAGGTGCCTTAAAAAAACCCCAGCAAGCTCCTTTTGAGGGAGTGCATGGCAGGAGCCCCTGGGGAGTCTTGACTATAATGATGCCTTGGAACCAAAGTGCTCCATCTCCAGGACATCTGGTCAGGAGCAGGTAGGCTGAGGTGGTGAAACCTGGCCCCTGACTCCAAGGGCTGAAATAACATATTTAACTATGAATTTGTCAGCCATATTTCAAAGAAACATCTATCTGATAACTCATTCCAGGACTATTTTGAGATGTCCACATGTGGGTGTCAAAAGTCAAAAAAATGTTCATGATGTAGCCATCTGGAATCATCACCTTTGTGAAGGCAGGATAGCCCTGACTCTGAGAGTTATAGACTTAAAAAGGCAATGTCAGATTTGTTTGACAAGCTTGAATATCCCAGGACACTGAAAGATATCCATGGGACCCCTAAACTACACCAGCAATTCCTCTTCCGTCCCTAGTTAATATGCACATTCCTGAGGTTTCTGCAGATCAACTGGAGCTTCCAGGAAGTGTACAGAGTTGAGTGGAAAAGAGGAGTGGGAGAAAAGGAGTCTGATGTCATTGTCTAAAAGAGGGAATATATAACTCCTGGACAGGGAACAAATCAATACATGTGCACACTAAGGGACAGGTTAAAATTCAAAAGGGCCAGTGAAATGAATGATGGTTTATGGAGGTGTGGTGGAAATGGCAACACTTTCACGGACCAAACAAAAATGGGAACAAGTAAACTGTTAGATAGGGAAAGAGTTCAACCCGAGGGTGAGGGCTAAAGCTTTCACACTTTAAGCAACTATTACCAACATTCATCTTTTTTGCTACCCACTCTAAAATAGTCTAATTTTGGAGCCTCTAAGAATTGCAAGAATTACCAATATTAGCAACACTCCTGAGGTTCTCCACAAAATGCAAGAATACTTAAAATGTTTTATTTTTTTATATTTAAATTTCGATTTAAAATTTGTAAATATTTTTAAATTGTAAAATATGGTTCAGCTAGAGAGGGAGAGCTTAAAAATATGAGTGAATTAGCCAAACAGGTAATACCTTAAGTATTGGTAATTGGGCAAGGTGATTGTGCGGACAGAGGCATTGAGACCAGAGTACCTCCACTGAGAAAACTAGGAGTTCAAAAAATTATAAATGACAAAACATTTCATAACTATTCACTCACTTGATCCTCAAAATAGTCTCATGAATGTAAGCTCAGGTAAAATGTACTGTTCCCATTTTCCAGGTAATAGAATGAGATTTAGTAGAAAGAAGTACCCAAACTCACATCCACACTGCACAGCTGTGACTTATCCAGTCCAAATTCTATGCTTCATCTTTACCCCCATGCCAGGCATCGAGGGGACTAATATATAATAAATGGGCTAATTTAGTGCCATTATTAATTAATTAATTCAACAAACATTTTGAATGCCTAATAAGATCCAGATCTGTGGTAAATCCCTGCTTCTGAGGAGCTTACAGTCTAGTGGAGAAGCAGATAAATAAACAGACAATTAAAAAAACAGATGAATAGGTCTATAAGGATATATTTACAATGTGAAATGGAATCACAGAAGGAAAAGCCTAAGCGGGACCTGCAATCCCAGTGACTTGGGAGGCTAAGGCAGGAGGATTACAACACCTTACCTAAACCCTGTATCAAAATAAAATTTAAAGGACTAGGAAGTGTAGGTCGGTGGTAAAGCACTTCCCTAGCATCCATGAGTCCCTGGGTTTGAGCCTGAGTACTTTAAAGAAAAAAAGAAAGGAAGGAAGGAAGGAAGGCAGGCAGGCAGGCCGGCCTAAATATGTCCAGCGTATCAGACTACATTGTCCTAAGGGTATTTAAGCTTAAGGCGTCTTTCAAAAGGAGCCAAAAATTAACTTCTTAATATGGTATCTTTTCCCAGCTTTCTCTGCTATGATTCTAACAGTTGATACTAGTTAATAAGAAAGAAAAAATACATTTCTAGTGTGGAAAAAAGGAATTCATCCAGTCTCTGGTAGATACATCCAACCTCTTTTGCTCAAGTCCTGAGCTAACCAAACAACCTTGTATTTAAGAACACTGGTTTGATCTATTCCAGTAAGAGAAAATAAATACTCACTATAAATAACCTGTTGCTATTTATCCTGTGCAGGTCCTCTTTTGTTGTGAATTAATAGATAGTTGATCTGACCTACAAAGCAGCTGTGGGAGAGATGAGTCAATTCTCTATACCAGAGCTATCCAATGGAATTGTCTGTGATGATGTGTCATTCAGTTGGGTAGCTAGCCACATGTGGTTATTAAGTATTTGCAATGTGGCTAAGGAAACCAAAGAAGTGATTCATAACATTATTTAATTTTAATTAATTTAAATAGCCACATGTGGCTAATGGCTACCTATTTGGGTAGCACATCTCTAAACGCTTGCTACTGTGAGAGGTCTGTAGACATCAGTATCAGCATTACTTTCCTAGCTTGTTAGAAATGCAGGATCTCAGGCCCAACCCTACACCTACTGATAACAATCAGCTAATAAGATTGATTTGGTCTGCACATTAATTTTTCAAAGGACTTGGTTACTTCCAGATGAGCTGAATAAGAGCCTAGGGACCATATTTTTGGTGACCCCCCTCCATATTATAGACATCCACTCTGAAACTGACATCCAGCACTAAAAGGCATTTTGCTTTTTTTGTATCTGTCTCTCCCCTACCTTTAAGACTTAGTAGAAAATGGAAAGAGAGAGAAGAAAACCTGGAACATTGGGTTCTGGAGATATAGGGATGAGGGGTGGGGTGGAAAAAGCATCTATTTTTCAGATATTTGTTCAAAATAAAATAAAGATATTTCCTCAACAATTATTGAATATGGATAATGAGTACTGGAGGGTTCATTGTATTTTTTCTCTACTTTTGTGTGTGTTTGAAATTTTTCAAAATTAAAAAATAGATGTGGCTTCAGAGATGACATTATAGCCAGTTCCAAGATGGCCTCCAAATGAACCTCCCTTTTTGAAATTCATGCCCTTGTATAGTCTCCTTCCATGTGGAATCAGGGCTTGTCTGTGACCAAAGTGGAAGTGACAGGTATAACTTCAAAGAGTTAAGTCATATGACTTCTGTCTGGTTCTCTCTTGGATCTGTTGCTCTGAGGGAATCTGGCTACCATGCTGTGAGGACACTCAAGTAGTCTTGTGGAGAGGCCTTCATGAAGAGGTGCCAAGGTTTCCTGCTCACAGCCAGTCATGTGAGAGATCCATGAAAGGCAGCCTTTGCTAAAGTTGATCCTCTGGTCCTAGTAAAGCCTTCCAATGACTGCAGCTCCATGACATGTATTTGTATTCAACTGCATGAGAGAAAGCTCCAACTACCTACCATGTGGCTCCCAAATCTCTGACCAACAAGAACTGTGAAAGGAAAAAAAAAATTATGAAAGACAATCAGTTATGTTATAGTAAGTCACTGAGTTTTGGGGTAATTGGTTATGCAGCAATAGATAACTGATGTGATGTGATTTTAAGACTCTTCTCTCCCCTCTCACTGATACCTGAAATGAACAGAAAAGAAAAACCTTTTCACACCATGCATAAGGTTAACATGCTAATATCCTTTAAAGAGATAATACATTTGCTTAAATTCATGGTAAAGCATATGTGACAGATATAAATTCTTTCTTTGTAAAACTCTTCTCGGGCTAATCTATTGAGACATTAATTTCAGTCGTGGTCTTGCTATTGTAAGAGACTTGAAAGAATAAATGGTAATTTCTCTCTCAGGGTCCATCATCTCAAGAATAGCTAAAATCTTGAATTATAAGGTCTTGTTTTTCCTACATTCTCATCACCCCACTCCCGATCCTCAACAACATACACTGGTTAACAGCTTCTTCCTGTTTCAGGGGCCACCCTGGATAAGTCACCCCCACCTTCACCCCTGGTCTTAATCTTGAGGATTAGGTAATAGAGAAAGTCTGCTGGAACTGCTCTATAACCAGAGGGGAAAGAGCTGGTACTAGTTTAGGAAGGCGGCAAGTGGCAGACCTAAGAGATGAATTACTTTCTTCAGGTGGGGAAGAGTATTGGTTTCCAGGAATGGAAACCCGTCCCTGGCTCTCATGCAGTCCATGTGTGTTTGGCGGGTAATCTGGGGAATTCTACAAGAGGTGTCTGGGGCAGGGGATTCCAGGGCCTGGGCCTGGGACACCAGGGACACTCCTCCCTTCCCCCACTCCTGCCCAGCTGGCTTGCCAGCTACAGAGTTGTGCGTTTTGGGGTACCTCAAGGGTTATGGACTAGTGGCATTGAGACTAGCGCAGGGAAAAAAACAAAACAAAACAAAAAAATCTCTCCTCAAATTGTTGGGACTTCATAGACCCAGAGAGAAGGGAGGAGGACTTTCAAAACGTGACTAATGAATTTCCCGCCAACATCGACAGGCGGGAGCTGAGCCAGATTTCTTTAATTTGGAAAATTAGAAGACATGCGACGCTTCTTGCCCCGGAGTCAGCTGCAGCGAATTCACTTCAGTTAGACTTACTTTTCGGGTTTGGGTAGGGAGAAGAGTAGCAGGGGAACCAAGGGGATGGAGGAAGGTGGAGAGGAGGAAATAGGAGAGGGCCAGTGTCTCCCATTGTGACACCAGCGGAGCACCTGGGACAGGTTCACCGAAAGAATAACCTAAATGGTTGACACCTGCCGACGACCCCGCGCGCGTCCGCCACGCCGGCTCAGACACAAACACACGCACGTGCGCCCCGCCCCCGCCGCGCGCACGCGCCCCGAGGCTCCGGCGGCGGCGACGGGCGCGCGCGCGGTGCTCGCTGCCCCCACGCTGCTCCCTCGGCTCGGATCGCGGCGCCTCCCGCTTCCCGCACCGCTCCACGCCAGGCCCGCGGACCCCGAGGCAGCGGCCGTGCTTGGTGGGCTCCGGTGGGCACAGCGGTCGAGGCGGCAGCGCAGGGGAGCAGAGCGGAGCCTGGCAAGTCCCCTGGAGGCGATGTTGCCGGGCGCGGGCCCCTGCCTAAGGCGGGTGCGGTGACAGGCAGGCCAGTGAGGCGCCGCCAGGGGAGGCCGCGACGGAGCTCCAGGACTGGCCATGGGCTGAGACGCATCTTCGCTAAGCAGGTGAAGTATCCAGAGATCCCGGGGGGTGGGGAGCCCTCCTGGCAGGTCCCGGGGATCCTCTACCCCATCAGGACTCGCCCTACCCAGTCGGGTGCCCTGTTGACCTTCCTTCAGCTCCTCCTAAAGGCCCTGCTAACTCCACCACCAAATCCCACGAGTGCAATCCCAGTGATCCCTAACAGCCCGGGCATCCTGTGCATACCCCTATCCTACATCTGTGACCCCAGCCCAGCAGGCCTTGTGCCACCTCCTCTTTTACCCTGGTATTTTGAGCCCATTGCCTGTCTATACGGTGCTTGGGAACCCAACATCTCTTCCTTTCTCTTCTAGCCCAACGGGGGTGGGGGCAGGAGTGGTTGGGAAAAGTGGGAGTGGTGGTCCTTTGGCTTGAGTCTATGGTGACCACAAACCTGTCCTCTTTCTCTAAAGCCTGTAGTGAAAGTGACCCTTCTGTACCCCACCAGAACATGCCGGGGTGACTCCCTCCCAGATCTTCCTTGCGGCCTTCCTGGCCCTCTCTAGTGACGCTATGCAACCCCAGCTTGACCTGCGAGGCCTCTGGCTCCTGCTGCTATCCTTGTTCCTGCTCCTCTGTGAGGTGGCCAGAGCTGGACGACCTGTGGTTAGCTGTCCAACTGCCTGCCTGTGTGCCAGCAACATCCTCAGCTGCTCCAAGCAGCAGCTCCCCAATGTGCCCCACTCCTTGCCCAGCTACACTGCACACCTGGACCTCAGCCACAACAACCTGAGCCGCCTGCGTGCAGAGTGGACCCCAACACCTTTGACCCACCTGCACTCCCTGCTGCTGAGCCACAACCACCTGAACTTCATCTCCTCTGAGGCCTTCTCCCCAGTACCCAACTTGCGCTACCTGGACCTCTCCTCCAACCAGTTGCGAACACTGGACGAGTTCCTGTTCAGCGAATTGCAAGCACTGGAGGTGCTGCTGCTCTACAACAACCACATCGTGGCAGTGGACCGCTATGCCTTCGATGACATGGCCCAGCTGCAGAAACTCTACTTGAGCCAGAACCAGATCTCCCGTTTCCCTCTGGAACTGGTCAAGGAAGGAGCCAAGCTACCCAAACTAACGCTCCTGGATCTCTCCTCCAACAAGCTGAAGAACTTGCCATTGACTGACTTGCAGAAGCTGCCAGCATGGATCAAGAATGGACTGTATCTGCATAACAACCCCCTACAATGTGACTGCGAGCTCTACCAGCTCTTTTCACACTGGCAGTACCGGCAGCTGAGTTCCGTGATGGACTTTCAGGAGGATCTGTACTGCCTGAGATCCAAGAAGCTGCACAATGTCTTCAACTTGAGTTTCCTCAACTGCAGTGAGTACAAGGAGAGTGCCTGGGAGGCTCACCTGGGTGACACCTTGACCATCAAGTGTGACACCAAGCAGCAGGGAATGACCAAGGTGTGGATGACACCAAGCAATGAACGGGTGCTAGATGAGATGGCCAATGGCACAGTGACAGTGTCCAAGGATGGCAGTCTTCATTTCCATCGAGTGCAGGTTGAAGATGGGGGTGTATATACCTGCTATGCCATGGGGGAGACTTTCAACGAGACACTGTCTGTGGAGTTGAAAGTGTATAACTTCACCTTGCACGGACACCATGACACCCTCAACACAGCCTATACCACCCTAGTGGGTTGTATTCTCAGTGTGGTCCTGGTCCTCATATACCTGTACCTCACCCCCTGCCGCTGCTGGTGCCGGGGTGTAGAGAAGCCTTCCAGCCACCAAGGAGACAGCCTCAGTTCTTCCATGCTCAGTACCACACCCAACCATGATCCTATGGCTGGTGGGGACAAAGATGATGGTTTTGACCGGCGGGTAGCCTTCCTGGAACCTGCTGGACCTGGGCAGGGTCAAAATGGCAAGCTCAAACCAGGAAACACCCTGCCGGTGCCCGAGGCAACAGGCAAGGGCCAACGAAGGATGTCAGATCCAGAATCAGTCAGCTCAGTCTTCTCTGATACACCCATTGTGGTGTGAGCAGGATAGGTTGGTGGGGAGATTCTGCCTCAAGAGAGGTAATGCACCCCTGAAGGATATGAGGGGATGGAAGAGAGGGCTGGCTGCCCAGGGGAGTGGGTTCCTCCTGACCTCCAGGGAATTGGTCAAGGGTACAACAGCAGGCAAGATTCCAATGAGGGTGTGGCTGCCGCGAGATTCAAATATGGATATATTAATCCTCAGGCAAGTGCTACACCCGTACCCAAAGCCCTGGCAATTCTCAGTGTGGCAGAGGAAGAGGAGGGTATTGGAGCTGGATGGGAATAAGGAAGGGGTAAGGGGAAGAGCACATTCCTTAAACTTTTTTGAGGTCATCCCTAGCTCCTTAAGAGAAAAACATTTGAAAAACAATATTTTTTTCTGTCTCTTCCCACCCACACCTATGAAGTTGTGTGTGTTGGGGAGCCTCCACAGGAGCCACACTGGGAAAGCTGCAGTATCTTCTTTGGTCAGGAAGTCACACTTCACAGCTGGGGAATTGGAAACCTTTGGAAAATGAGTCAGGAAAAGGCTGAGACCTGGATCAATGGCACTCCCCAGAGCGCTGTGAGACTTCCCACTGAAGTCTTCTTTCCCCCTGAGCCCTGGGTGGATGGATCTTTGCAGGAGCATGGCCTGTCACCTGTTCATTATGGCAGCAATGTGGGATGTGGTGTCTGTGCCTTGTCCAGAGACTAGTGATGCAGACACCCATACAGCATGAACTAAAGGATCCCCATCACAGAAATAGGTGCCAGTACAAAATTTGTAGATGGGTGAACTTCAGATAGGCTAATTCCTCGGATGGGGAAAGCCTCAGTTAACATTTGATTTCCAGCATGTGTGTGTCAGACCAGGTTGGGGGCTGCTGAAGGCAGAGCATTTATGGATGCCTACCCCAGATGTGGTCTGTGGGCCCACTCTCACTAGATGAATGAGGGTAAACCAGCCTCTATAATGTAGCAGCCAGCTGGACCTACCTGATTTTCTGTGTATGCCATCTCTTCATTCAATCTCCGATCCAGCTCAGGCAGGATTCTGAGTTTTCCCTAAAATGCTGCTCTGCAAAGGGAGGAGTCTAGGAAAGTCTGGCCCCAGCCAGGTGAGATTGGGCTTGAGATAGAGGGGAACCAATATGTATCTCCTCAAATGTTGACAAGGCTACCTCGCTCCTTTCAGAGATCTCCTGCTGCAAAACCAAAGCATGAGGTTTTGTCATCTGAGGGGTTTGGAATTGGGTGGTCTCTGTCCCAGAATGTAGTTTGGAGTGCAGCTTAGGTGTCTGCCCTCCAGAAGGCTGCAGGCAGTCCTGCAGTAGAGGCAATCAGTGGTACTAAACTTCCAGAAGGGAAGTTCTACCACCCCGTTCTTCTCAGCCAGAGATTTGTGCAATTGTGGTTGTCAATACAGAAGAACATAAAAAACAAATCCATTAGGTTCCATCCAGGGCTACAGAATACTTTGGGTATGGAGATGATTTCTCCTTTAACTTCTCCCTTTGACCATATCACAGGTCCGGGAGGTGGTGGTTCTGAGCTTTGGCAGGGGGATGAGCAAGGCAAAGGTGAAAATGTTCTCTGACGTTGGTCTTTATCAGTGTCTGTTCTCTTCTGTGTTTCTTGTCCACTGGGAGTTCTCCAGGTCTTCTAGTTTTCTGACCTGCTTTTTAGGTTCCAAGAGGTGTTATTTACCTGAGGGTGAGGGCTGCTTGCTAGGAGGGCCTGACTCATACACTGCCTATTAAGATGGGGAAGGGGATTGAAAGTCAACATCTTCTTGTCTGTTCCTGGGGTCTCAAGGCTGCTGTCCATCCTTTATTAATATCCTAGTTTTGTCAAGAGAGAGGTGCAGCAATTTCCCTCAAGTAGTTGCATGCTCATAGGTATGCATGCTCATAGGTATGCATGCACACCAGCACCTTGACCTCCACCAGGACAGTGAACCTGTAGTCCCCACTAATTGTCTACACCTATGTGCATAACATCATGCACACAATTTTCTTGTGATGTAGGAGAGACGGTGACCACGCCAGGCTCCTCAAATACACAAACTTGTACTTTAATTTCTGAACTCCCTGTATCTTCACCCATATCTCCATGGCTCTGAATCACTTCCTTGCAAAGGCTGGAGTTAGGGGAATCATGGGTTGAAGACCTTGGGAAAAGAGTGATGGGGCACTAGCTGGTTCTTCAGACTCCTTAGAAGCTTCCATAGAGACGTGAGGCATTAAGCTAGAACCAGGACAGTGAAGGGCCCAGAAGGAAAACTGGCTGGGGGCCAAGCAGCTGTGACTTGCTGTTCCTATTAACCGCCCTGATAAGACAAGGGTAGGGAAGGAAAGCTGTCTGGTTATATTCTAAGGCTCTAACTCTTTAACGTGAATGTCAAATGAAGCAAGCCTTCTGGGGCATTCTAGTTGAGCTTCTGAGGCCCTTTTCTTCTTAAGTCCTACCATACAGCTCTGAGTCTCTCTGCTATACCCACTAGTTTGACTCCTAATTTGAGACATGTGGAAGAGGTAACTATATGCACCACCAAGAGGTTTAACTGATTATCTTCTTGCAGTGGTTTCAGTTGATAGAACCCAAAGGTAGCTCTCTACTTGGGGGACTGAATACTCAGCATAGGTAAGTTTCCTAGAACCCTGGGTAGAAAACTGCCAGGTATAGTTATAAGAAAAGGATGAATGATCACCTCCTCCCCTCACCCTCCCCTGCACCCATAAACCAGACATGTCTCCCCAGGAACAGGTGTCCCTGGAGACAGAATATGATAGGGCTCTACAATCTGTCTATGTAATCATTTGTGATCTTTTCTCTTTGCCTGTATTTGTGCCCCACCCCCGACACACAAAGGGGCCAGGAAAGGGTACACCCTCGCTGGGGAGAGCAAAGTCAACTGATTCCACTTTTGTGTGTGTTCTGACCTCTGTACTTCCTTCTCCTATGTCCAGGACCCTGTTCCTCCCACTTGTGTACACCCAGGGTGGCAAACCTCAGAGCCTCTGGACTCTGATAACTAGACAATGATGATTAAACCTGGCTTGAGTCTCTGTTCTGGAATAGTCTATGGCTGGTTTATTTCTTTTCAGCCTGTGGGTGGGGTTCACTGTACTTCAGAAAGATGTGGCTTGTCTGGGGAAGGAGTCTTTAAATGGTGTTATAAGGAAGGACAAAGGTAAAACCTTCTAGATATTAAGAAAGACTAGGGGAGTCAGACATGATGGCACATGACTGTAATCCCAGTGACTTGGGAGACTGAGGAAGGAGGATTGCAAATTTGAGGCCAGCCTCAGCAACATAGCAAGACCCTGACTCCAAAAAACAAATGCATAAGAAGAACTGGGGCAATACCTCAATGGTAAAGCACCCCCTGAATTCAATCCCAGTACTAAACGAGTAAAAAAGACTAGGGGTCAGCAAACTTTCTGTAACAAGTCACATAGTAAATATTTTAGGCTTTGTAGGTCACGAACTCTGATAATATTTCATTGTCTGTTATGTCACTATAGTGGGAAAGCTTCTACAGACAGTAATGAATGATGTGGTTCTGTTCCAATGTATTAGCCAATTTTCTGCTGCTAGAACAAAACACCCAAGACTGAATATTTCACAAAGAAAAGAGATTTATTTAGTTCACAGTTTTGGAGGATGAAAGTCTAAGATCAGACCCCATTTTCTTGTCCTCTGATGAGGGCTTCATGGTAGACAGCATCACAATTGTGCAAGTATGGGTAGAAGAGATCATGTCATGAGACAGGAAGCCAGAGAGATTAAGGGGCCAGGCTTGCTCTTTTTATAAAACTTGCTCTCATGGGAACTAACTGGGGTCTCTTCTGAGGGCGATGCCCCCAATGATCTAATTACTTCCCACTAGGCCCCACCTCTTAAAGGTTCCCCCACCTCTCAACACCACAATTGGGACCAAGTTTCCAGCACATGAACGTTTGGAGGACACACTCAAACCATAGCCCTACCATGGCATCCAATAAAACTATTTATGGACCCTTAATTCTATTTTTTTTTAATTTTTCAACCATTTGAAAATGCAAAAAATGTATCAGTGGCTCAGAGACCACACAAAGCTAGGCAGTGGGCTGGTTTGACCAGCAGACCATAGTTTGCCAAATCAGACAGATTTTCAAAAGAAATGTCACTGAAGATTCAGAAGGCAAGAGTTTAGAAATCCCATTGCCTGGCTAAGATCATCTAATTGAAGGTTTGCTGGGTCCCTGCAGTCTAGATTGAGCTTACTAACAGTACCATAGGAAAATGCTTGGATTGAGTTTTTTTTTTTTTTAATTGTGGCAAACTGCTCATTTTCACAATTTTTTTTTTGTTACCAGCATATTTTCATGTTGCAACTGGTAGCCGTCTTAATTAGGGTAAAGGTGTATTCATCTAATGGTCAGGTTAGTACTCACTGACAGTTTGGTGTGTCCTGGGCATTTCATGGAATGAAAGAATGCAGTCCTTACTTTATTGATACAGACATAGCCTATCCAAAACTGGACTGGATTCTAAACTCTAACCAGGCAAATTCTTTGGCTAGACTCTGGATACTTCTGGAAGGGGATTGTCATGTCCAAAGGGGAAGAAGACATGTTATAAGGAAAAAAGAAAAGAATCAGCGCCTGTAGTCCCAGTGGCTCAGGAGGCTGAGACAGGAGGTTTGTGAGTTCAAAGCAACTTAGAGAGGCCCTAAGCAACTCAGTGAGAACCTGTCTCTAAATAAAATATTTTTAAAAAAGGGCTGGGGATGTGGTTCAGTGGTTATGTGCCCTTGAGTTCAATCCCTGGTACTAAAAAATAATTAAAAAATCAGGATTTGTATAATTCCATATTTTCTTATATAAAATCCTAATCATTGCCTGGACAGTTATCTTTTTTACTTCAGAAGGAACCAGAAGAGCTGGTGAATCCCCAGTACCCAAAAAAAAAAAAAAGCCTGTGAGAGAAGATGCCTCTCCCACCAGCCACATCAGACACACCAACCTTATCAGTCAGTGAAATGACAGATGTTCCCATCAGAGCTCTCCCATAGTCCACATGTATATAGTGTTTCATCTTTGCAAAGCAGTCTTTGCTCTTGTCTGACAGGTGGCCAAGAGGATGAAGCTGGTAAAGAGAACAGGCTGGAAAACACTTAAGAGTTCTTCCCTCTACTGTTGGCCTGTGCTGAGCCTTGTCTCTGAGCCCAAGTTTTGACACTTCTCTCTCCATTACTCCAAGGAAATCCATTTATCTTTTCAACCCTTCTTGCTGGGCCCCACCTCCAAGCCACAAAAAGTTCCCTAGATCCTGGCCATGGGTGTGATTTTGTCTGCCTTGCCTTGCAGCACTTTCCCTTGTTCCTCTTGGGTAGCACTTCTGGAGCCTAGGGGAAGCTAACTAGTTACAGTTGCCTTTTAGAACAGAAAATGAGAGTTCAGTGTATGAGCTAGCCTAGTCTTTCCTCCACCTGGTCTCTCAACTCCTCCCCTTTTTGTATTTGTTATCACTTGTCTCCCAGGAAACCAGTGGTGACACTTCACTTTCCCCATCCACCTGGCAGAAAGGGCTCAGGCCCATGTGGTAGGACTGCTGGCTTTTCTGGTCATGCTGCAGGGAGTCTATGCTTGATGTTTCCTCTCCTACGGCCTAAGAGAAAGGTAAAGCAGCTGCCAATCAAATTCCTTCATTAAGCTTATCCACTGACTGGTAGAAGGTATCAAATGGTAGACGCTGAGACTTGCCCTGAGGCCCTTCTAGTCTCTGTCAGCCTGGTTATTGTCCCTGCAGCCCAGAGGACATGGGACCATGGTCTGTGAGAACTATATTCAGTAAGCCAGGACATGGAGCCCTGTGGTTGGACTTCCAGATGCCTTTTGGCACTATCACACATAGGCAAAAAATCACTGCCCCCAAATCTGGGGGTGGGTATGTGTGTGTGTACATGTGCCCACAATTGTGGGGACTAAAATTCGATGGTATCCGTGCTGCTTTTTCTTCACCTCCCTCTGCTCCCTCCCTTGGTCATGGTTCGCTTTTGGCATGGGCCTAAGCAGAAACAAGCATCCTTAGGATGCACTGAAAGCCAGGCATGGTGGTGCACACCCGTAATCCCAGCAGCTCAGGAAGCTGAGGCAGGAGGACTGCAAGTTCAAAGCCAGCCCCAGCAACTTAGCAAGTCCCTGAGCAACTCAGTGAGACCCTGTCTCTAAATAAAATATGAAAAAAGGGATGGGGATATGACTCAGGGGTTAAGTGGTCCTGGGTTCTATCCCTAGTACCAAAAAAAAAAAAAAAAAAAAAAGAGCACTGTGAGGAAACTGCAGATCTGCTTTCAAGATAGGAGCACTAGGGGGCCATGCATGTGCACTCCATGAGACACATGAGACAAGGGCTGACTCCTCCAATACCACAGAATAGCCTGAAGTGGTTCCCTAATCTCCTTGTGAGAGATTAGAAACTCATCTGGGGGCTGTGGGTGTAGACTACTGGTAGTGAGCTCATTTAGCATGTATGTGGCCCTGTGTTCAATCCCCAGCACTGCAAAAAACTGAAAACAAAACAGAACTCATTTGGGAAATCCTGACAACAGCAGGTGGATTAGAAATGGACTGTTATTCTCTGCCCACCTTGGTGATTAGCCAAGCCTTCTGGATGGTGGTAGGGAGTTGTCCCACTGGAGGTCATTTGTGTCTGCTGTAGCCTAGTTCAGTGCTGAAACGTCTTCCAACCACCCTCCAGGGCAGTTCTGGAGCACAACCTTCACACCCTTCAGCTTTTGTCTATTTTATGCCTGTGCTGGAGAGAATGGCTGAGGCTAATGCCCTCAATGCCTGACTAGTATTTCATTCTTGGACCCACAGACAGAAAAAAATTCTAGATAAAAAAATATTTGAGCCTCCACACTGCTGTTGCTCCTGTGTCTCTGTATCCACTCCAGGCAGACTGCTGCCCGTTCTCAGACAAATGAAATGGAAAAGTATCCTTCCTCTAATTTAAAATTTAAACAGAACCGTTTTTGCTCTGTGTGTGTGTGTGTGTGTGTGTGTGTGTGTGTGTGTTGATTCCAATAAAGCATTCTGAGGAGGAGGATTCCATGATCCTGCTTGTAGAGCCTGAAACAGGGAAGGGAAACCAAACTACAAGCCCCTTACAGTTCTATAACCCCAGTGTCTGGCATGAGGGCCTGAGGCTACAGAGGGTTTGGGTAGCAGCTCACTACTACTGCTCCTCCTTTTACTGGCTTGTGTGCCCACTTTTCCCTCTGAAGGGCGGAATTAGGAAGGAAAGATTTAGATAGACTAGTGACCAGCAGCCCCCGAGTAAGACCAGCTCCAGGCACTTCTGGTTACACCCAGCAGGCAATTATACTGACACAGAGATCTGCAGTCAGCCCCATTTAGGGCAGACCTCACAAGTCATGGTCTTGGACAAATTTCTGGCAGTAGTGGGTAAGAGGTAGAAGGAAGAAATGTGTCTGTGTTCTCTTATAGTGGTCAGCACAATCCCTCTGAGACTTGGGTCCCCAAGCATCATTATCTACAACTGTTAACTGCCTCCCCCTAGAAAGTGCTAAGGACCAGGGTCAGGCTCAGTGAAAGAGAAAAGGACGAGAACATAGTAATACTACCTGTTTACATTTGTTTAACACTTTGAACATTCCAATGACTGTTAACATTCATTTTCTCATCTAACCCCATGACATTCTTGTAAGGCAGGCCAAGTAGCAAGTGGTTTACCCACAGCCACATCAGTGTTAGGGGATGAGTTAACCCATACAGCAGCTTTCCCAGCTCCCAGACCAATGCACCTTTTGTTTCAAGACACACAGGCTCTTTATGCCAGACACAGGAGCATCAGGGGCACTGAACCAGAAGCTTCCCTGCTCTGTAAGCTTGCAGAGGGGCACCAGAATAGCTGCAGTTGGGGCATCCAGACTAGGCGTCCCATAGAGACCAAGCAGGGAAAACAGAAGGGCAAGAAGTACTAGAGGTTCAGGGTCCTTAGCTGGCAATGCCACCACCAGTCTCAGCTGAGCATACACTGTGCTTCTGACATATACTGACCTTTGTCAGGAACTTGGGCCTTCCTACTTTACTAAGCAGACTCTCAGTGCCTGCTCCAGAGGAGAGAAGCCTCCTATAATGCCTTCCCATTCTGTTTCATTCTGTAGCCCAAGAAGAGGGGGAAGGTGAGGGTTGGCTGACTCAGCCTGCAAGTGCTTAGAGATCTGGAGCTGAAAGGCCCCAGCACCATTCAGCTAATGATTATGATTAACTCTGAACAGGCCTTGGCACAGCAGCCAGCTGGCCCTGGGAGGATGCCTGGATCTCCCACAGTTAGGTCTAGAAAACAAGACCCACGGCAGCCATGGATGTGGGTGGCAGGGTGGGACAATGAGAAAGGACCAACAGGCTCGTGTCAGGGAGCGGGGAAGGGTGATCTGCCTTGTGAGGTGGGTAAGGAGAACACACAGGCTGGCAGGTGATAGCAGTCTGGCTTGGATGGAGCTGACAGCCAAGGAGGTGAGGCTGGAAGACTGCCTTAGATGCAGAACTCCTGCCATTCAATACCACCCCCAGTCCCGATGGAGCTCAAGGGAAGGGGTGGTTATAGGAATGATGGGGACTTAGGAGGGATATGCAAACCTAGAATGGTAATCCCATTACCATTTGCACTTGTATACAAAACCATCTATATTTCTAATGTCCTCAAGGTTAAGTCTGAATATAATCAAACTTGGAACACTATCAAACATGGAATCAGGACTTAGTGAACCCAATATGGAAATTTGTGCAAATGACAATTTTAAAAATTTTAATGTGAGCAAAATAGGCTGACTACTAGCAGCTTTCCCTAGTCAAGGAACAAGGGCAAAAGGGCAGCCGTTTGCTTCTCCCTGAGCCCCCTCCCTGCTGCTGAGGAGCACAGTTAGTGCTCCAGACAAGAGCAGATACAGAAAGGCAGGGGAACAGAGGGTGCAGGGAGGAGGGAGCACACAGCCAGGAGGTACAGGCAGCCAGCAGCCACTGAGATCCCAGCTGGAGGACGAGTGCCCTGGCACTCAGTTCTCGGGGCTGTCCAGCTGCTGCTCCAGGATGTGAGGGCAGGTGGTGATGAAGGGAGAAATGGGAAGATGGGAGGGAAGTCCCCCACCCATCCCCGCCCCAATCTAGCCTGCCAGAAAGAAGGACTCCTCCTGGTGACCTTCTCCCTATATTGCAGTCAGAGCAGCTAAGCAGGAGGAGATGACCTGTGTCCTCATCCTCTTTGCCCTGCCCCTGCCCTCCAGGCCCACTGGTCAGAGAGACGACAGCTGGGTCCTGTCCTTCTGCAGAATATATATGACTCCCTTCCTCCCAGGGCTGGGAATAGACATCAGATGGCACGGCCCACGCAAACTGCCGGCTGTCAGCAAGCCTGCCCGCCCGCCCACCAGCCCCCGCACCACCTGGGAGGAGGCAACACCTCAAGCAGGATTGGGCTTTCCGGCTTCGCCTGCTTGCTGTCAGAGCAAGCTGGTGAACCTTACCTGGCCCTCCCATAGATAGGGTGAAGCCCTCAGTACCGGTCATGTTAAAGGAAAAAATCCCTGGATCAAAATGACCCTAGTTGAGAATCTCATTTCTTCCAAGTTCATATCATGTTGGATAGTTTGAGAGAGGAAAGAGGGCAATCAAAGACACAGGAACAATCACCCTTTGTACAGCATGGGCCTCCCTTAGATGCTCAGTGTCTAGAGAGCTCCTGGGAGATGCCATCTCACCCAGGAGAAGTAAAGTGAGGACCACTGAGAGGAGACTTCTGCCCTTGCAGTCCCCATTCCTTTGCTATTGAATCATACCAGCTTCTTGTTTCTGAGCCACCTAAAGAGGAAGCTGGGGCATCCAAGGTACTGACATCAAGGACCAGGCCTCTCCCTGGTCCTGGAAACTGATAGTCCAGCCCCTATAACCCAGGCCAACCAGTTTCCAGTGGGCTGTATCTCCCTGTATAATAAGCTGTGTAGCAACTTTCCTGGCTCTGCTGTACTCAGTTCTTACCATAATCTAGGGAGGTCCCATCTCTGACTGAGCCAGACCACAGCTAACCAGTCTGGCATTTAGCCCTTACCACCAAGGGCAACCTGGGAAACAACTTTCAGGAGGAACAAGGAGGGGTCTCTACAGAAAAGAGAGTCTAGCCCAGTTGGCACCAAATTCAGTCCTCTTTTGGGCCAAAAAGCTGGCAGAAGATAATTAAGGAAAACTTAGAAGACTGACAAGGGGAGAAGGGAAACCAGTAAGACTTCATTTTCCTCAGATCACATTTTCTTGACCCTTATTTTGTTCTAAAAGCTATGTTCTAAGGCAAACCCCTGAGTCTTAAGAACACAAGATGCTCATGACTACTTTGCCCTGAGAGTAGATGTTAAGGGAAGGAGCACACCCAGGTTTTGCAGCCTAGATCCTGAGGTGGTCTGAAGGAAGTTCTCAGCTGAGCTAGGGTGCCCAACCAGGCATGGTTAAGACAATGCACTTTTGCTACTTCAAAAACTTTAAAGTGACTTTAGTGCCTTTGCCATTTTGGAGTCCTCATTCAGGCCTCTTCTCACTAGAGTGCTTGACTTTGTTCCTTGATCCAGGGGACAAACCAGCAGATTTCTGAAGGGCTATGAGGGCTGACCTGCCCCTTCAGGAGAGTAAAGGGAGAATGAATGTAAGAATTATATCCTGAGTCTGCTAAGTGGGTCCACATGGTCCAGAGTTAGGGGGCGTTCAGTGACATCAACCTGACAGGCACTGAATATTAAAAGAGGAAAGAAACTTAGAGATTGTTCAGAAACATTCACTTCACAGATGAGGTCCTGAGATATGGAACTTACCTAAGGGTGTACAACAGAGCTGAAGAGGACCATAACCAAGACCCATGGGCTTTCTTCACTATATCTCATTGCTTTCTTAGAAGGGGCCTAAATATCCATGACTACCATTCATAACTTATAGGAACCCAACTCTTCATCAGGCACAGAAGCAAGAAATCACCACCACCACCATCACCTAATATTTCTGTTTTCCATCAAGGCTGAAGGTTTCAGGCTCAAGTTGTCCATCACTTTTTGCTTGCATCCAGCACACTTCCCTGTTTGGGCTCACTGAGTCATCCCTCAACAGCAGCCACTTGGGTTTCTGCAGCCCCTGGCCCAGCCATGAAGTGCAAAACCCCCAACCACTTCTGAAGTGGGTCCTTTGAAGGTCACCAAGGAATGAATGAAATCCAAGGCAAGTATTCCAATCAGATTCAGAGTTTGGAGGCACTCACATTTCCATTTTCTTCCTTGGCAAGTAGGAGCTGGATATCTGGTGCATGATCACCAGGGCTGGGTAGAGAGACAGTGCCAGGCACAGGTACCAGGCTGCACCTTTGATCTGGGCCTGGAACCACACTGAGTACATGCCCAGGAGCACGGTAACTGTAGCCATCAGGTAGACCACCAGTCCACATGTCAAATGGTAGAGCTTGAGGCGAGCCACCCTGGAGACCCTGGCTGCCCGGGGACAAAGTAGGCAGAGCCCACATAGTGCCTGGCCGCCAGTGGCCAGTAGTGTCAGCGCTCCTACCCAGCTGTGCCAGGATACCAGATGGGGCAGCTCACTGCGGGTCTTGCTGGAGATGATGAAGCCCAGGCCCAGGGCAGCGCAGACGATGGCTAGGGTCTGCCCTGCCCAGTGGAGCCAGATCCAGGCCTTTCGGGAGCAGAAGAGGAACAGAGAATGCTCAGGTGAGAAGAGGAGGATGGCCTCAGCCATGAAGAGGCAGAACTGTGAACATAGGAGAGGGCCAGTGAGCCTCAGATCTGGGTTGGAGGCCTGAGAAAAAGGAGGTGCTCTCACATGTCCATGCAAAGAGGACAAAGGGTAGAGGCTAAAGAACTTCACCAAGACCTTCTGCCTCATAAGGTCAGCCTTGGAATAACTAAGAATCAGTATTTGAGTGCATATGTCATCATTCAGGCTGATATCCCCCTCCCATTTCTTGACCAGTGGAATAGGTCAAGATGTTAAACTTCCTCCTGACCTTTGGGGATAAGGGGGACAATAACTGCATAATGCCAATCAAGTTCCTCCTTTCAGGCCCCATTGGAGAAATATGTTCCATATCCACCCATCCTTCTCAGCCACCTGACACTTTACCTTTGGCCCAGCCTCCATATTTCCCAATCCCATAGGTTGCAGGGAAAGATGAGGCTCTAGCTGTCTCCTCAACTTCTCAGTGTCTTAGAAAAGTCTAAGCCTTCTGAAACCTGGATGCTTCTCTAGAGATGAAGCTAAGCTTATTCAAACAAATCAGTTACAGATAGAAGTGCCCAAACTCACCGCCAAGGCCATGAATACAGGGTGCCAGGAGAAAAGACCTAAGAATCAAAGAGAAAAGGCTGATGGTTGGGCCCCATTGTTCTTGCCCCTGTGGCTAGGTGGACCCCAAAGAATCTGGCCTCATTGCAAAGGTCAGCATACCATTCCCAAGCCGAATCAACAATCAGGAACTCAGGGCAAAGTGAAGAGGCCTAGAGGGCCACGCTGAAAACACACAATTTGGCCTGAGCTCCTTATTCGGCACCTCTCAGTTGTCAGTCCAGTCCTTAGCCTCCCTCCTCCACTGCATCCTTCATCGGGATGCATCTGTTTAATCGTCGACCTTTTCCCCCACAGCACCCAAAGTCCCACCTTTCCAGGATTCCCCGGGCCCCGCCCACCAGGCTCTTAAAACCCCTCAGCCGCTCGCCCTTCCACTGCTCGTGGGATACCCCACTCCAAGTCTCCCAGCGCGGTCCAGCGCTGCCCCTCCAGCATCTCGGCTCCGCCCCCTTCCGTGGCCCCGCCTCACACACTCACTGGTTCCTGGCCGGGACAGTGCAGTCAGAAAGATGGTGAAGCCCAAAGCTACCAGGTGCGCCAAGATCCCACTGCCTCTCCGTAGCCAGCGGGTCAGTCTCGGCTCCCTCGCTGGAGCGGGAACCAGACCTACCTCCAAGGGCTGCATGGCGGTGCTGGGCCGGCCTGCACAGTCCAGCTGCCAGAGGCGTCTTCCGGGTTTGCAATCGCGGAGGCGGTGGCAGCGGCTGCAGGAGAGGCTCCTCCCCAGGGACGCCGCCGGCAGTGCGGCAGAGGGGCGCACAGCGCCCTCTGGGGGCTGGGGGGGAAGCGCGTCTGCCCAGAGGGTCCGCTCCCTAGAGACCCCAACAGGACAGCCCACAGCCCTGCTTCTTTGTAGCTGTGTCTACAAAACACCTTCTTTGTATCTGTGTCTACAAGGACCTGTATCTCAAGCAGCCTATGGAAATTACTTGTGTGGCAACTGATTCCAGTGAAACCACTTGGTATGGTCACCTACGAGTGTGAAACCAGTGTTTTGAGCAGCTTTCCAGAAGTACTGGATTGTCCTGGCTGCTCACTCTCCTACCATCTTCTGGTTTGTTAAGGGAACAAGATTTCCCCCCTGCCTAAAAGCAAGGAGAAATAAAAGGAAAGGACAAGGACAAAATATAGTGCCTGTATGTTGGGAATTTGGGTTTGAAGAGCAAAGGCAGGAGATGCGAGTCTCATTCCCTATCTGTACAGTAGCTAGCCTCAAGAGAGATACACGGAAGAACTAGGGCACTCCCAGTCCTTGCCGCCCCCACAACAGCTGCTCAGCCCTGAGGAGGTGATCCTGAGCAACCAGGCCTCCCACACCCCAAGTTTTGCAAGTGATCTCCCTTTTCCCCCTCCTGTCTCCAAAAAGATGTGATCCAGCCCAAGGAGGCCTATCTGAGAGAGGCTTTACCAAGTCCTTATGAGAACACCCACAGGCCAGGAAGAGACAAAAACAAGCTGTCCAGTAGAAATCAAGGACATCCTGAGAGCAATTCCTAACCCAGGTCAAGCTCCCTAAGTGGTTGAAAAAATGAGGTTGCTGTCTGACAGTGGTACACACCTTTAATTCCATCTACTCAGGAGGCTGAGGCAGGAGGATTGTGACTTTGAGGTCAGTCTCAGCAATTCAGAAAGACCCTATCTATCTCAAAAGTAAAAAATGAAAAGAGCTGGGGATGTAGGTCTGGGGCATGCATGAAACCTTGGGTTCAATCCCCAGTATGAAAGAAAGAAAAGGAAAAGGAAAGAAAAGAGGCCACTGGTAGGAGGTGGGAAGGGTAGGAACAGCTGATGAAACTGAGGCAATTATTTGGAGAATGATGGAGACCTACAGCTTAAAGTCCAGAAAAACACCACAACCCAACTCCCACAGACTCAGGGCAAAGATCCAAAAGTAGAGCCAGAGGAGTGACTCTCCCCACCCTCCAGTTTTTCTTTCCAGTGGGACCAGAGAAGTCTCTCAGGTCAAGACTCAGGGAGCCTACTCACTCAGACACATGCCCATCATCCTATTTGGAAAAAAGACTCCCCAGTGATACAAACTCTAGACATCACATGCATGTGTGCGCATGTGTAAAAGACACTTTTTTGCAGGCAAATACCTGGACCTGGATTCTGGTTACCTATCATCTCAGCCTCCTGGGGTGTGGTTGGACACAGTAAGGATACTCATTTTGCTACATTGTTTTTCTTCCTTTTCTATGTTTCTGTTTTTATATTTTCTTAGCAGCAACAGAACAGGGAGTCAGTCTTGAGGTATTTTAAAGAGTTTTTTTTTTTCTTAAAAAAAAATAATATAAAGTTATAAAAAGCGGCAGCAGCCTGGGGCCCGGATCTGGAAGGGAGGAGGTGCTGGCGGCTCCATTGCAGTGGGCAGGCACTTTCTTGTTAATGGGCTTTTGACTGTAGGAAGACAAGAGGCAAGAGACAGGATCAGGGTGGGGGCCTACCAGTTGTCCTACCCAGTGAACTGGGTATACCAAAGGGCTAACTCTTGATTTCCTTCTGCTGAAGGAAGGGCAATGTGACGGCCAGTTCAACAGGGGTTGCCTGGAAATGAGGCTGGAGAACACACATGCACGCACACATACACGCACATGCACACACACACACATATACAGGACCACAAGAACTGTCAAATGTGCTCTCCTATGGGTGTTAGGGAAGTGAGTATGCATCTGGCCCATGCCTAAATAGGGATAACATCTCCTTGTCCCACCTCCCATGGGACCCTCCTGGCAGAGATCCCATGGACAGACCAAAACAGGCTGTTCCTGAGCTTTCATTAAAAAAGACAAAGAAACCCAGCTGCAGGCTTTCCTAGAAACCCTGGAGAACCTGCCTGTCACTGTAGAACCTGGAGGTGGGCACATATACAAGGTGGGCACTCATGCCTCTGTGGACCTTGAGTTGTGTACTTGTCCTTCAATGCCCTAACACCCAAAGGAAGAACCAAGGAACAAGACCAGCCCACCCACCTGGCTGTTCAGCATGTTGGGCCACAGCTCAGGGACCCAAACTCCCTTTCCCTCAGGGGATAGAAGTACTTCCAGGCACTGGAATGAGGGCCACAGCCAATTCAGAAAGAAGTAGCCCTTTGATTACAGCAAAAACAAGGGCAGGGGATGTGCAGCATGTCCTGAGAATAAAGGAGAGGACTAAGGATAGGGGAACCATCCAGCAAAAGTGAGGGTTGCTTGCTAAGGGCTAACCTACATCTGTCTAAAGTAGATGACTTAGGAACTCTTCCCCTTTCTTCACGTCCCTGCATAGTCATCTATCTGGCACCTTCTCCATGTCAGGTACCCATTGTGTTCCCCACCTCAGCCCTCCTGACCCTTCTCTGCTACACTCTCCAAGGAGCTGAGCTGGTACCTTCAGTGTAGAGCACTTCTCCTCAAAGGCCAGGGCCGGGCCTGGCTTCTTGCGGCGCACAGAGCAGGCCCCTTCAGAAGGGGTACCAGCCTGACAGTGCTTGGCCTTCACTGGCCGGCAGTAAGTGGCCAGGTTTTTCCGCTTCTTGGCTACCTCTTCCTCAGAGAAGCAGCTGGTTGGCAGGGCCTTGGCTGGGTGTCCAGCTGCTCCCCGGTTCTCCAGCTGAGAAGCCTTGACTGGTGTGGGGAGTGGATGAGGGGAACCCCGACAGTCCAGGGGCCCTGCCCGCTTCACTCTTGGCCCCACAGTCCCATTAAGCCCCATGCCCAGGGCTGTTTTAGTCTTGGCAGAGAGGCCCCGGCAGCCAGAGGGTTTGCCTTTTCCAGTAGGCTCCAGGATACATGTCCGTTTGAAAGTGGTGGGGCCAGGGGATAACTTCCGTTTTCGAGAAGGGGCCTCCACCTCTGCCCCATCCTTGCCTTTGGATGACTTGCTGGCCTTGGAAGGTGGCAGCTTGCTGAAGGATGGGGATGGTGTGTTGGCAGGCAATGGTGAGGTGATGGCCTGGCTGCCGCCCATGCACTCTGCCTGGCTGCAAGCAGCTGCCACACTGGGGGAGCCTGCAGTGTAGCTGGGGACAAGGCTGTCCTTGGTGGGGGGTGTGGAAACTGGGCAGGCAGGTCTCAGGGGTGGGCCTGGAAGTCGGGGGCAGTTGCCCATGGAGGATGGGCTCAGGGGAGCAGATAAGGGGGAGGTGACAAGGTGGGATGGAGGTTCAACTGCCGGTGGGATCTTCCTGCAGTAAAAAGAGACCCCAATGTGACTGTCAAGCAAACAAGAGGGCCTTCCCAACACACATCAGTTTCTCTGCCCCGCCTAGAAATGGCCAGCAGAGCCCCAGAGTTGCTGCCATCTGCTGGGAGACACTGGAATTGAGAGGTAGGAAGAAGGCTCAGGGAAATATGTACTCAAACTGTATACAATAGTGTGCAGACATGAACGACTGAATTTTAAGACTCTACTTGGGCATCCCCTATCCTAAATTACCCAAAAAGTACTTTAAGTGATGGCTAAGGGTCTAGATTCAACCCCAGACCACCCACTTATTTGTGGCCTGCTCCAAGCTGCCCATCTTCTTCATGCAATTCCCCATTTGGGGTCTTCCTGGCAAACAGCCAAGGCACACTAAAGGGCATGTGTGAAAGACCTGGGTTTCTGAAGTCTTGTACACCAGGGCCTAAGAATGGATATTCCAGACCCAAGAAACTCACTTCCACATGTGTGAGCTGAGGTGCCGTTCCAGCATGGAGCTGAGTGCTGAGCAGAACCGGTCCAGCCGGCGGCTAAACACGTAGCATCCTGGACTCACCAGCCGGCTCCCAAAGGTGCAGAACTAGAGGCAGAAGAAATATCATGGTTGGTGGGGCCTGAGATACAGGGAGGGCATTTGTACATAAGATCTGACCTCCTCCCCATACTGTAGGCCAGGACTGGCCACCCCCACCCCAGGCCCTGCCCCAGGTCCTTACCGCCTGTGGCCGCGGGGGCCGGGTTGCATAATGGCAGTCAGGGGAGAGGTGGAGGTCCTCAGATGTCCCCTCCTCCTCACTCTCCTCGCTGGAGGCCTGGGCCCCACCCCGGGGCAGGGGGAAGGGGAACAGGCCTGGGTCCCCATCACCACCACAGGGACCTTCATCATCCAACTCACTTTCAGAGGAGGCCCGGGACCTGGAAGGGCCAAAGGGGATGTAAGGGCAATGTGACTGGTGTGGGGTCAGGGTGGGGATGTCCCTGAACCCGCCAAGCTCAAAAAGCCAGGGCAGACACCCTGCTGGGCAACCAGAGGAAGAGGAAGGAGTATAGGACGGGAGGGCATGACAGAGCTCACAGAGTAAGAGAGAAGAGCCCAGGGCCACAGCTCCCAAGGGATTCTCTTCCCAGCCCCTTCACTTCCCAGGCCCTGCCTCCTCAGGGGGAAAATCTGCTCCAGATATGCTTCCTCCAGAAAATCTTCCGAGCTTAACTGCACCCAGCTCTGGACAGCCCAGTCAACTCTCTCAACCCCCTTCTTGCATCATATATTCCTGTGAGCCTGTCTGGGAGCTGAGCCTGTGTTTCGTGTCTGCCCCTCATGTTACAGGCAAAGAGGCGTGTGTCTCCTTCGGCAAGGCAGGCTCTCCCCAGGATCCAGCGCAGCCTCTGCACGCGAAGGGGCCAGTGAATAAATACACGGTAGGACTGCCTTACCCAGGACCCTGACCCTTTCAGGTCCCCAGTGAACGTTTTGGTCTGCTGGAAGTAGCAGGGAAAATGTTCCTATCCTGGTATTGGATTTGGCACACCATAGAGAGGCTGGGGTACTATGGTAGCCTGGGCAGGAAAAGGGGAGTCAACTGCTTCCACACCACTGTCAGGGGTCTACCTACCCCCCCACATTCAGGGTGGAGTGAGCACATCTTGCAGGACACTTCCTGCACCTGTCTTCAGGGGTCCCTGGAGCCTTAGGGCCAAGTATCCCCAGGTGAGGTGGGGGCTGGGTCCTGGACATACCTGGGCAGTGCACAGTATGGGTAGGTCTGCTTGGTGCGAGCAGAGAAGGTGCTGCCGGCAGCAGCCACAGCTGCCACAGCCTGGATTGAGGACGAAGACTCCTGGGAGGGGCGTTCAAGCGCTGGCTCCTTACGCCCTGGGCTCTTCTCCTTGGGAGATTCTCCTTTGCGGGAGTTAGCCTTCAGCTCTGCCACTAGCACGTCAAAGTCCTTGGCCCGGCCCTGGACTTCCCGTCGCTGGTGTACGGAGTGGATCTAGAATATTGGAGGGTGGAGGGTGGGAAAGGGGTGTGAGTTGAGCAAGAGTGAGGGACAGCAGTGTGCTCTGGCCTGGGCAAGCGGAGAAAGAGGAGTATGAGTGTGTTTTAGGTGTGTTTGCATGTCTTTGTTTCACTCCCCTATAGGGCCCAAAACCCTCCTTTGGGGTCAGGGGACCTGGAAGCCACTCCCTGCCTGCTGCTCCCACCTGTACCCACTGCGGGGAGGCTCTTTTCCCTTCCCAGCCTCATCCCTAGATAACATCTGAATTCCTCTTCTCGCCCAGGTCCTGTGTCTGTGCTAGCCTCTCTCTCCAAGCAATAGAAATGGGGATTACCTTGCAGGTCAGCAGGCGGGTACAGATCTTTTTCGTTTCTGGATTTATGACCCCACACTGCCTGTTGAGGTCGCACTCCTTCCCTGTGGGGAAAGTGGTTCCAGTGAGCATAAAGGCCATTTGTTGGAAGCCCATGGGTGAATCTGGCCTCTTCCTGCCAGGGGCCTGGGAAAGATCTGGCTCTAAGGCAGAAGAGCCTCCAGCCTTCAGGTGTGGGGCTCCCCCATGCAGGGGAATCCTTCAGGGTATCCAGATCTCTGCCAGGTGTGGGACCCATCCCTGCCCCCAGCCCCAGCATAGGCACTCCTTTTGGAGATTTGAAGCCCAAGGCAGGGAAGCACATATCAAGAAGCAAAAGCAGCCACAGGAATCTAGATGTGAGAAAGGAGGTAACAGTCAACTGCCAAAGGGGAGGAGAGTAACTTCACCTGCTTGGACACAGGCAAGTGTCCTAGATTAGGAGACTGGGCTAGACAAGCTTTCCTTGGATCAAGGAGGTCAAGAGGTAACAGGGCTCCTGTATTCTATAAGCTATGATGATCAGGCCCAGGCCTTCCTGACCTCCAACCCATCTGGCCCAGGGACAAAGCAGCCCAAAGGAGCCCCACAAGACCACAACTACTCACGAGCCATCTTGCGGTGGGTTTTGGGGGGCAGCCTGGCCCCACCAGGCTCCTTCTCTGGGGGGCTGCCTTCGGCCCGGTGACTGGAACCCTCACCAGGGATTATCTCGATACTTTCTCTGCCAGGAGGTTCTTTAGAAGGGAGAGCCATAGGGGCTTTTCCAGGGGAGTCCTTGGGGAGGCTGCCTGGCTGGTTGAGGAAAGCAGAGGGTGGGGCCACCCTGATTCCATGTCCATCGGGCTTCGGGAGACTGGACATCTTCTCCAGATTCACCACAGGCACGAAAAGGCTACAGATGGAGAAAGGGTATGGGCTGGGGGGTGAAGAGGCTGGGCCTGGGGCCTGAACCCTAGCCCAGAGCCATCTCCTTCCTGGCCCTGGAACTTGGGTGGGCTCCAGGAGGTGTGTTTAACATGGGGAAAGGGAAGCCCAGGTTGCCTGAATACATGGGAGGGAGCTGCAGATGGGGTTAGCTGCCTCCACTGGTGTCAACCCCTCCCTGGGTCAGGGCTGGTCTTGAGGAGTCTCCAACCTCTTCTTACCAGAGGTTGTCCTTCTGGGTCTTCTCAGGAGGCTGGTGGCTGCGACTCCGGGACCCCTGGCCCTTCTCCCTGGAGGAGGTTTTGGTAGAACCTGGGGCCCTACAAGCTGGGCCCTGCCCATTCACTACATGGCATTTCTGAGAGCTGGCAGGGGCTGGAGGTGGGGGTGGGGCCCGGGTATAAAGCTTGCTGAGGGGCCCATGTCTTCTTTCTGTCACCAGGAGGTGGAGAGAGTAATCAAGGTAAGTGGTATCAACTGCCTTCTTCCCCAGCCCCCTAACCTCCCCATAGACTCTCATCAGAGAATCGGAGTTTCCATAGCTTATACTGTGAATTTGCCTCCTTCCCTTTTTCATCTTGAGCCATCAAAACTCAGTATTTTGGATTCAGCTTCCTGAACCTCTTAATTCCACTGGATGCTAGCAGTTTGTTTGAACAATAAACCCTACATGCCCTCCATCAACCATCAAGATGCTCTGGAGCTGTCCCCAGGCCCTTCTTATTCCAGAACTGCCCTCCATGTACCCCATATACTGCCCTCCATATACCCCATATGACCTCCCATCTGACCCTGTTCCCTGTTAAAGAGTTCCCTGTTCCACCTTCCCCTTAGCTCCTCCCTGGGGCTCCTCTCACCGCAGTGCTTCTGGAAAGCTTGAGGCTTCACCACCTGGCTACAGTGGTTACACACAACCAGATAGAAGTCATCATGGGCAGGGCAGTGCCCGAAGATGGACATGTCTGCAATGACAGAAGCCCTTGTCACTGGGGCTGGGGACCCCAGGATTCCCCTGTAAGATTTGAAAGTATTCCCAACCCACCACTTTGAAGGCACTTCACCTCCCAATTGATGTGACAGGTTTTCTGCTAGATGTTCCCACTTCTAGATTTCAATCTAATCAATCCCAAAGTATATGGGCACCAATCACCTATAACCAGTATCTCCAACAACAGGTCACAGGAGCCAGGGCAACTGGCTGACTCAGATCTAGCAAAATGAGGATCCCCAGACTTGCTGCTTCAAGTAGCCACCTCCTTCTGGGTGTGGTGGAAGAGGGGAGGGTGGTCCTGTCTGCCCTGAGTTCCAGCCTTAATGTGTGCTGACTCCTACCTTCTTTAATGAGAGTCATAGCATCCAACTTCTTCATGTTTTTGCTACTCTCCTCCAGCTCAGCCCCTGCAGGAAAAACACAGCTCAGAAGTCCACCCCTTCCCAGATCCCCATCTTCTACCCAGGCAGGGCCTGCAGCCCAGACTGAGAAGCCCACTCTCCCTAAAGAGCTCCAGATACTCAGATCCACTAGGAGAACCTTTCAGTAGATCCTTTTCAAATGCCTATTTTTTTTTCACCTGCTATCTCTGAAATGAGCTAGCCCCACTAAGAAGAATTCAGCCACCTCTCTTATGGACCCTTCACTCCAAGACATGGTTCAGGAGTCTACTGCTGACTAGTCAGGTGATTGTGGGTAAATATCTCTTTCTGGGGTTCACTTCCCCACTTAAAACAGAAATGATCCTAAATTTTTTTCTGGAAATCTTGAGTCCCTCCTTGAGATTTTCACATGGGTCCTTTCTGTAACTCTGTGGCATCCCAGATGCTCTCCCAGGTACCCACCTCCACAAACTCAATTTTGCTCCACCTGAGTTACCACAGCATTGTCAACATTATACCCAGCTTCTCAAGTCCTGCCCTGAGAGAGTGGTCACAGACCAGAGAAACTGCTGCCTTTATGCCCTTTGGCATCTTCAAAGTCTCCTTGGTCAGTTACCAAGCCCCTCCCCTTCTTAGAGGGGCTTTGCTTAGGGCTGCCCTTGTACCTCAGTTTCTGGGTTAATGACAAAAACATCTTAGCTGTGCAAAGCAGCTCTTTCCCCATCCCCCTACCTTTCTCCTCCCCCCTCCCTCTTCTACATCCCCTCCCTGTCCCTTGGAAAAAAAAAATCAATTCTGAGTCACCAAACCCATCTGACTCCATTTCCGGTTCTCAATGCACCCAGACCCTGACAATGGCCCCATCCTTGCCCACCCAGCATGGGCCAGTTCCAGGGTGGCCTGTGCTCCCACTTAGGTCTGCCCTCTGATACCCACTAACAAATTTGCCCCTGTCCAAGATGAGAAGAATGCTGACAATCTTATATAATGTCTAGTCATAAGGGGTCGTGAGTTAGGCATTCAAGAGACAAGGGGCAGCTCCCACTCTTTTAAATCAGTTAAATCCAAGTGTGGGGAATGATGGGCGGAAGGGAACTGGGAGTCAGATGTCTCAGTGGAGAACAAGTGTCATTAGAGACCGCTCCATGAGGTTTCCTCCTCCACCCCTTCTCACTTGCAAACTTCTTCAGGGGTGTGATGCCTGCTGTCACCTCCAAAGGCCACGAGGCCAGGTGCTCCCTGGGGCTCAGGAGACAAAGATCAGAAGGGGTTGTAGGCCCACTCACCAAAGGCACTCAAGGGCCTTCAGAAGGTGGGGGTGGGGGTCAGGGGAAAGAGCCAAGAGGCAGGGCAAGAGACCTGGGAAAGGACAGAGGGTTGAAGGCAGGGATGGATGGACTGAAAGGGAGGATGTGAAGGAGGATAGATAGAAGGATGGATGGACGAACTATGCGGAGGGGGAGGGGGTCCAGGAGGACTACAGCCGTCAGGCAAACGCCAAAAAGGTGCAGGAGATGTGGGGCAAAAGGCAAAAGAACAAGAGCATGAGGAGGGGGGCACAGAAGTGGGGTGCGTGGGAAACACGTGGAGAGGACTGTTGCGGATGGAGACAGCTGGAGCAGGTGCACGAGGAGCGGAAGCTGGAGGCCAGCAGGCAAGAAAAAAGATAAAGGCAAGTAAATGTGGAAGCAGGTAGTGGCACCGACAGAGACAGAGGTGGGCAGGGTGGGCTGAGACCGGTGAGCCGGCGCTAGGACCCGGAGGCGCGAAGGTAGCAGAGCGGGCGGGCACTAGGACCCGGCGGGTCCTTTGTTTGGGGGGCCGGGGAGCCGGACGGCGTCTCCAGTCGGCGGCTCCCCTCTGCTGGCGGGGGCCCGGAGGGGGGGAGGGGAGATGGTGATGGGGTCCCCGGACTCTAGGGTGGCTGTACTCACCATCAGCCGCAGGCAGGTCGGCCCGCTCCACCCACGAGCTCCAACTCTGTCCCGCGAAGTCATCGAGACTCGGCACCCGCCGCTCCAGAGCGGCCATTGCTGCCGCCGCGCGTTCACGCACCGCCATCACCGCCGCGGACGCGCGCCCGCCCCGGCGCCGCTGCCGCGCGGCCCCCTCCCCCCTGCCCCGCCGCGGGCACGCCTCCCCTCTCCCCCTACCTTTCCAGTTCACTCTCTGCGCAAGCACAGCTCAGGTCGGCTGCCCCCTCCTCCTCCTCCTTCCCGCATAGCCTTCTGGGAAATGTAGTTCCGGCGCGGGTGCTGTTGCCTACCGAGCTTGCCGCAAGAGCCCTTCCGAAATGCACGATTGCAGGCGGAATAGAAAAGACCAAAGCCCCAGGATCTTCTCTCCTAAATCTTGTGCACACATTCTCTGTACCACGAGTCACTCTCCCAAGCTCACTACACACACACCCTGCCCCAAACCTCTCCCTGCCCAAGAAACCCCTCTAAGCAGTGCGTCCGCCAGCTGGCTGGCGCCCCTTCCCGGGCGGGCGGCCACGAAGCGACTCCGCTCCCCCGTAGATCGAATAGGGTAGGTGCAGGGAGGTGGGCACTGTGAATCAGAAGGGCAAGGGGAGGGAGTCTGTAGGATGTGCTGAAGGACACAGGGGTTAGTGTGGGGGAGGGCCTTGGCCCCTGTGTAGTTCCTCCTCTGTGGGAAACCCCCGTTGCCCTGATGCAGATTAGAGGATTGGAGTAACGTTGTCAGGGTTTGGGAGGACCTGGCTGAGCTGATCAAGATCACCTGTCAGGATGACAGAAGGCTATCTCCGAGCCAGAGCCAGCCCCGGAACTAGGGTGGCCCCGGGGCTGCTGGTGTTTGCGGTGTCTTTGCTGATCCGTCTCTCTCCTCCTGAGAACTGCGATCGATACCCTGCACCGCCTCTTCCCAAACCCTGGCTGGACCCCGACTCCATCCATCATTTTGGCTTCTTTTTCTAATGAATATTTTCTCTGCTACAAGGGCTGCTGCAGAAGCCTTGGCATAGGGAGATTTCTCATCAGATATGTCATTTTCCTTGCTAAGGCCTGGAAAGTACCTTAATCATCCACCTCTTTCTTCTCCGCAGCTGATAACATTTTCTTCCCATTCTCACACAAGAGACAAAAGTCTTCCATCTCATTAGTAAAGAAATACTAATCCTCTTTTTCCTTCCTCCCCCCTCACACTTTACCCCGTACTGCATCCATTTAGCTAAGAGGAAACCAGGAGTGAGAGCAAATAAGTCAAGGTCTATGAATTCGACACCTTAGACTTTCATTCACGGAAGGTTTTAAGTACTTCAAAGATAATATTTGAGGGTCTTAACCAGAGACCCATGGATGATGCCTAGGGGGTCCAGTAACCTGGTGAAATTGAATGTAAAATTGTGCTCAAGTGCATTTTTCTAGGGAATGTAAATGTAGAATGGGACTATCTGAGGGGGGATAGAGGTGCAAGTTTGTTCAGCAAGAATCTTATAGTAAAGAGGAAAGCATATGGCCCTCAACTCCTGACAGGAAGCTTGTTTGGGTCACAGATGGTAGGAAAGCAAATGGAAACAGCATTGTGGAAGCCACTATCTCTCGCCTTTTGAGTTTGCTCCAGATTTGCTAACGAGTCTCAGTTGCTTTGGACTAATTGGATGTCACCAGAAGAGGCGGTGTCACCAGACTGGGGCCTGCCAGGAACAACTGCTCAGCCAGCAGACTCTATTGCTTGGGGTGCAAAGTGGAGAGGAGTGGAATGTTATCTTGGTAGAAATGCTGATATCTATCCAAGAACTTAGTTCGGGGGAGAGGAAGAGGGGAAAAATCCCCAGAAGGGCTCCAGTCTTGGCTCCTTCATGGCAAATGCTTGCAGCACTGTTTATTCAAATGTGTAATAACAAGCACCAGAAAACAACATGCAACATTCTCCCCCCACCCCTGACCTGCAACCCCAGAAGTAGGAAACCTATGACCACAGTGTTGAAGGGAACTCATGTTCAGGAAAGATCCAAGGTGGGCACTCTGGCAGGGCCAGATTCTACCAGGGCAAAGGGCAAGTGCCCTGCCTTTTGGCCTCCTGCATCAGCTGGAGAAATCAGATACCTTCTCCTACCTTAGGCCCCAGTAGGCAAAACAGTGATGCCAGCCCTGGTTGGAGGGCACATGAGTCCTATAAGGACAGCCCTGTCCTTGGCACTTGGCCCAGGTAGCCCTCTGGAGGTAATGAGGTGAACTGGCCTTTTAGGGTGACCATGGAGAGAGAGGCCATAGTCTCCTCTGGCTGAGAAGAGCCAGCCACTTCAGGAGAAGGAAGAGCATTCTCTACCCCAAGGAGAGTTCTGGGATTTCTCAGAGGGAGTGAAAACCTACCCCCTTTCCCAAGCTGAAGGGCATTGCTAACTTCAGTCCCCAAATGAGAGCTCTTTATCCATTACATTTCAAATAAATTATAAATAAGGACACAATTCAAATAATAGAAGTAGTAGAAGATGCTCAGAGACCCTCACAGGGGCCAGCCTGAAGAAAAATGAAGGTCACCCATTTATTCTCTGTGTCTCTGGCCATGTAGTCAAAACTGTCATCCCCACCCCCACCCCCTTATCCTTAAGTAACTATGGGTACAACTCAGGACAGAGCATTTCATATTTACGAACATTCTCATCACTACCTTCTTTCTTCCCTCCTCAAATCCCTTTCCCAAAATCTAAAAAAGAAAACAAATTACTAAAGGACTCTGGAGCTTTGAGGGATGTAAATCACACACTTTCCCTATCAAGTGGGGAAACTCTGACCCTAAGAGGAAAAAATTGGCCCTAAGTCAAAGGTACTGACCCCCAGGTACTCCAGTAATGCACATGCCACTATGGGTAGCATTGAGGAAGGTGAGGAGGTTGAGAGGGTTAACTCAGTCCTGGGAACAGATTGGCCCAGGACACATTCACCTTTGGGATGCTAAGTGGGTCAGTTGGCACTGGATTGGAAAATGGTTGGATTCTTCCCTCTTCATCCTTCCCCGAGCAGCCCTATGACTGGGGCAGATTGAAGTGTTTTGAGTTGGTAGGAGGCAGATGGCCCTTGCCCAGTTAGCACTGTCTGGCCTCGGAGTCCAGAGAGGGACTGAGGAGGTGTCAGGAAGAGAAGACACACCAAAGACATGTATGGAACTGGGTCCCAAAGTGAAGAAGCACCAATAGCATCAGGCTGCCCTGGACTGGGGAGGGGATAGACCCTGGCAAAAATGAGGAAGCAGGTGAGAATGGGAAGAGAAAGGAGAGGGTATATCCTTTTGTAAAGATGAGAAGGGGAATTATGAAAGAAGGACTATATAGGGAGCCTGGGGGAGGGAGGAAGCAAAGAGTAAGGGGGAAATGGGCCCATCCATCCATGTCCTGGGGCTCTGGGGCAACTCAGCCTCATGGTGGTCCTTCAGGCCCTTCCAAAGCCCCTATCTGGCCCCACAGGAATGAAAGGAAGGCCTGGACAGACATCAAAAAGGATCTGGAATGCCTCAGACCCAAGAGGCTGGGGAAGGGAGGTGAGCTGAGGGTGGGTGGGGTGGGTGAGGGGGTCAGAAATGGAGATACTCCTGAGCCCCTCATCTTGTGTCCCAAGTATGAGATGAGACCAAGCCCAAGAAGGACAGAGAGGAAGGTAAGGATTTTCTAAGGTAAGTATAGTTTAGGGTGCTGGTGAATAGTGCCCCAGCCTAGGGGTGGAAGGACCAAGGGGAATAAAAGAAACTGATTCTGTCAGTAAGTTTCCTGGCAAGTTTTTTCCTCAAGTTGCAACTCAGTTGCAGTTTGTCTGCTCTCGTTGAGTCCAGGCTTCATCTAGACCTTCTAAGGGCCCTTTTAAAGGCTAGTGGGCCTCCCTGGTTCACACATGGTGGGCTCTGTGGGCAAATAGAAACCAGAGAAGAGTGAGAAGCACATTGGCTCTGGGAAGGCTGGAGATTAGTCACAGGGTCAAAATGACAGCCATTGAGGGGCATCACCAACCATTGCTGGGTCCTCCATTCAGGGACAAGGGGCAAGGCTACCAGCCATCTTCCCCCCCCACCCCCATACTATATTGAGGCTTGAAATGTGGCTGCTAGAGAACAGTCTCAGGGTTCTGATCTCTTGCTCTCAGTCCTTGTCTGTAGCACAGTCTGGTTCTCAGAGATGGGGAGAGTACAAATAAGACCCCAAGTAAGATGCCTGGGTCCAGGCAGTACACAAGAAGCACTGAGCTCCTGCCATCTGGGGCTCCAGCAAAAGAAGGGATAGGAAACCACTGGGTGGGCTGCCTAGGTTTCAGATAGCTGACACCTGCCTATCTGTAGTCCCAAAGTTCAAAGCCCAGAATGATGGGGGAAGGGAGTTGGAGAAGGAAGAGGGAGGTCCTGGGAGCCGTAGGTGTTGAAGAGGTGCTGTCCAGTTCAGGCGGGAGCTGTTTACTGCTTCTCCACTGCTCCCTGCTCAGCTGCACTTTCCTGGCTGGGGCCCTGGCCCTGGTCCTGGCCCTGCCCGTGCCACGGGGTCTCCTTGAACACAAACCAACAGTTCCCGGCCCACAGGAAGAAGTTGATAAAGCCGAAGAGCTGCAAAGGACATCAGGGGAGTATGTGAGAATAGTAGGGGAGGGACAGTATGAGAACAGGGGGTGGGGAGTTCCTTTGTTAGGGACAGAAGCACAGAAGACTAGAAAGACTAAGAGAGCTGGGTATAGAGGTAGGATTCAAGGTCATCTCACATTAAGGGATTCCCTGGCAAAAGTGTCTAACTCTGTCCACAGCATGCACCCAAGATGTAGCTTGGTCACTAGCCCAGTCTCACTGCTGAAATGGTTATCATGCAAAGCATAGCAAGGATCCAGGAGTCAGGGGCCAGCAGGGCATTCCACAGCAATAGGAGGGACCTGCTTAGAACACCTTCTGTTGGGTAGGTTTAACTGGAGCTGTCCAAGGTGCTCCTTCCCTAGAACCAGGGACTGAGCCGGGGCTATATTCAAATATTTATTTAAAATGTTTAAAAAATCTAACAGCAGGAAATATTTAGGGGAAAGTGTACTTATGTTTGCAATTAACTTTGAAATGCATTAAAAAATGGATTGATGGGTGAAAAGAGGTGGATAGATAAGTAATAAAGCAAGTCTAATAAAACATTAATGGTAGAGCTTAGGGGATGATCATGTGGGTGTTCACTATAAAATTTCTTCAACTTTGCCGTATATGTGAAATTTTTTGCAATAAAGTATCCACCTGTGAGTGGAGTTCCAGTATGTTCCAGAAGCTCCCTGAAGTGCCAGACATGAAACATTTCAGTTATGGGCCTCAGTGAGGTCAGAGGCATTTTCAGAGAGGGTCTGAGATAGCTGAGATGATGGCTCAGGCACTTGCCAGCTGATGTGAGCATGTTTCAATGTTTTAACAACTCGGATGACCAAATGCATGCCTATTGGCTAAATGCACCCCTGCCACAAAGCCCTTTTCTATGTGGGGGTTCAAGCAACCAAGAGCACTTTCTCATTCACTCTGGATCTCTTTGCAAGCTCTGAGCCCAACCACAGCCCTAAGCTCCCTCTTAACATGTTCACCTGTGTACCCATACACAGCATGAAACAGGCAGGAGGGATGGGAGGCGATCATAAGGGCATGCCTGGAGGTGGGGAATGGGAGTGGCTCTTGGGTTTCCCCCATCACAACATGCCTTCTCAGGATCAGCGTCAGGTGCAGGTGGGCACTAACTCTAGGTGCAGGGGACACCAGCCCTAGGTATACCCTCTCTGTTCCTCTTAGAATCTGCTAGCTGGGACAGGCCTGGGAAGCTGGGATAGTGCTGCTTTCCTTAGGCCTCTTCAGTGGCCACAGGTCTCACCACGGAGATGTTGGCCAGTCCCATGGAGGGTGTGGCCCCAGCACTGCACACTGCTTCCTCTCCATGGCACACGGACATAGCTGCAGTCAGGCTGGATGGCCGTGTGGCACCTTTGACATCAGTCAGGCCCTTGCCCCAGGCAGCTGCAGCTACCAGCCAGAAGAAGGTGAAGGAGACGGTCACACAGAAGTCCTGGGAGGAGCAGAGGGTTGGCGAATACACTCAGAAAGTCCCCATGATTCCCTAGTGTTTTTCCTCTGGTCATGATACTCTAGACTTGTGGGGTCTCAGGACATCTACCTTTTCCTCTCCTACCTGACACCTAGATCCCCAGAGGGCCCAGATGGTCCTAAGAAATCTGTTCACTGCCGCCAAAGTAATCATGCCGCTCAGGTTGCCCTACCCACATCCTCAAAACTAAGGTCAGGCAACAAGGTCCCAAGGCATCTGCTGGCCAGCTTCACCCCAAAACCCAAGTGATCTAAGCTCCCTATTCATTATCCCCAAATTTTCCTTTGATTACCCTTATTCATTTAGAAGTAGTGACAGAAGGCAGACTTAGAAAACAAATGGGGTTATCTAAGGTATGCCTTCTACTTTTATAACTGGAATAAGGAGAAAGGAAAGGGAATAATTAATACTAATAACAGCTAACACTTATTGTGGCTAACTATGTACCAAATACTTCATATACATCCTCATTCCCTCACTCCCAGGGGGAAAAAAAAAACACTAAAAGGCAGGTATTATTTCATCCCCATTTATAGATGAGGAAACTGAGGTTTTTGAGAGGCTGAGTAACTTATCTAAGGCCACACAGTGATTGAAGCCACTAAGTGATGATGGTGGGATTTGAACCTAGGTGGCCTAACTCCAAAGCCTGCTTATTTACACTGCTCTTGTGCTTCCTGTCAGTGGAAGGATGCTGTGAGAGGTTGGTAGAGGCAGAAGTTCCACATTTAGATCCTGGGCCCAAAGAAGCTACTATGTTTGCCCTCCCTTCACCTTCATCCCTCTGGGCCATGCTCACTCACCACCAGCGGGAAACGCTTGTTCTCTGTGTAGAGGTTGTGGAAGCGCAGGTAGAGGACTAGGGCAGCCATGGCATAGAAGAAGGAAAAGATGCCAAGGGTCACAAAGAACTCAGCAGGGGCAGAGAAGTCACCCATGAGGTGCATGGTCTTGGAGGTGGAGTCATCATCACAGAGAGGCATCTCATACTGGACCCGGTGCAACCTGCAGGTGGCAGGGGAGGTCCTCCTGAGCTCAGGCAACCCAAGGAGTCCTGGACTAGTTCTCACCCTGGGACTATTACAGAGTGAAGAAAGATGTGGAACCATGCTTCTGGAGGGAAACATGCAGTCAAAGCAGGAACTTCCCTATGGTTTCATTCAAGTCCTACAGCTCCCTGGGCTCCACCCTACACTCATCTACCTGCCCAGATATGATGAACATATGGTTCCAAGTAGTTAGGACCTTTATGGTCACAACCACAATACATATCCCATCTATTTCTGGTAGCTAAACCACTAGGCAAATCAGCTTCATTCTGCTCCTGGGAAAGCACAGGACCATAGTGACAAAGTTCAGGTTTGAATCACTCATTCTCAGGCCTTACTTATGTTTCCCAATTTGACTGTCTTGGACAAAACAAGGAGAAAAACACAGCCTTTTATATACAAGAGACAATTTAAGTTGGGTGCCGATAACAAGACATTTCTGAAACGGTAAGTCCTGTCTCCATTCTCCTCTGAACACTCAGGCTCCCCTTCTCTAAGCTCTCAAATAACCCAGGAAAGAATACTCTCTTCTACCTCCTGGTCAATGCTCCTTGTTTTCTGGGGTGGGAGTACCAGGTGAGTATCCCACATAAGCTCTTCAGGATCTAGGTACTAACAAGCTTCCTTACTTCAAAGAAGAGAGGGGGCTGCTGAGGCTCAAAGAGAGCTGTTCAGCTTGCTCAGACTCCTATAAGCCTCCATTCCAAATGCCTGGGGGTTTTCTGCATGAGCTATATGACCTGCTATTGGTTGGCTATGGACTAGAACATTGTAAGGATGATCTATCTGTGTTTCCCTTATGTTTTTCTCTGATCAGTGTGTCTGAAATCATTGAAGGTCAGAAAGGACATAAGTTGTATAATTCTGTTTAAATCTGGAGCAGCACACAACAAATGGTCTTTAGATTTCTGGAGGAGGAAGAGAACAAGCAGGTCCTGCTAATCTAGTGAGAGAGACTGTTCTGGGTCATCCTGCTCACCTGAAGGGATAGCCGAACAAAACAATGATGGAGCTCACATCCTTGGCTTCGTTGTTGCAGCGAACTGTTGCTCCCGTCTCCCCGCTGTAGGAGCCGCAAGACCCGAAGGCGAAAATAGCAAAGAGCTGAGAGAGAGTGAAGTCCCTTTGAGAACAGAAGGCCTCATGTGACCAAGGTAAAGAACCACCCTCTGTTTCTAGTAGCTGTAGATGCTGAGGGGGCTGGGAGCTGGATTTCCTTTAATCTTGTTCCTCTTGGGCAGGAATTGCCCAATAATTAAGGAATTTTCCTTTAATCTTGTTCCTCCTGGCTACCATTTGTTTTTCAGTTCAGGGCACTATACTCACCATACAGGATGCTGAGCCAAGTAGCAAATGAATAAGGTAGACTTTGAGTGGTGTCTCAGGGGAAGATAAAAAGAGAGGAAATGGATGGTCTCCAGGTCTCCTCATTGGGCATGACATTGGGGACCATAGGCAGCCTCTTCAAGATGACAGGTAACACAAAGCCTCTGTAATTCCAACTTTTGGAAACTTCACCTCAAAACCGGATTTAATTTTTCTCCCAAGGGAAAGGCACCCTCAGAAATGGATTTCTCTGCCTAACCCAGATCAGGCATGCCTGAAATGCCCTTCATTTCTCCTTCGAACCAGTCAAAGAATCTTTCCCTCACCTTGCTACTAACCTCCAGTGGTTTCCTGCCCAGGGGAGGTACCACGTAGCTGGAGGGAACAACTTCTACCGAGCCTTCACCATGGTACTGCCAGCCTACCTCCTCTTCCCCGAAAGCACATTTCCTTCCAGCAACAGTGCTGGCTGGGCCAGTGCTGACAGTCCTGGCTAGAGACCAGAGAAAAGTACCCTCCACTTGCCTTATCAGCCTCTGCTATTTTCCCACTGGTGTTTCTCTTTGTAACCTGTTGATACTGCCATTTCTCAGTGTTAAGAAGTAGAGGCGTTCCAGACCACTTGAACTGTTTTCTTCTCTTTCATCATATTTGACTACCTCTTGTGTAGAGCAAAATGAAATTTGCCCTTCTGTGATCCTCAAATTTCATTACAGAAAACACCCTTTGATTAGAAAAGGAGGTGGAACCTCTTATTCTCCCACATCGTCAGCTTAGTCCCAATTTCCTATGCCTCTATCTTTGATTTGTTCACAGTGTAATCATTCTTATTAAGAAGCAAACTTATTCTGTGAATTGTTCATTTTCTGTATGTTTCTCTATGACTCAGTGTGTTGGTCATTAAAGTCCCTAGAAGACAGCTAATCTACACTTCAGTCCTGTATCCAGAGTAGAATTGCATATTACTTTGCTAATGCTTATTGATGTTGTGAAATGAAAAGAGACCTGAACTAGGGTCTGGAAATCTGGGTTCTAGTTGTAGTTCTGTTGCTAATTAGCCAGGTGACTCCACTGTCTGAGTCTCATTTTCTTCATCTGTAAAATGAGGGGTTTGGAGATAATCTAGAGGCTCTTCCCAACTCTAAAATTCTCTCACTCTCTAAGGGTAATGCTATCAGTGTGCTCTTGGCTGGACTTGCCAACAGCTGTGCTCTGCCCCTGGGTGGTGTCGGGTGCCACTGCCCCGCCTTGCATGGCCTGGCCCAGCAGAACTCCATGCTGGAGCCATTGACCTCTCTCTAAAGGTCATAACATGCACCTCTGTTTTCAGGAGATTTTCTCCAGACAAATGAGAATTGTCTCCATCGGTGAAGATAACCAGGAAAGAAGATAGTGTTAATCTCTCCGCAGTGCCTAGATAAGCCCACTTCTGAATTAAAGTATGCAGGTTGCAGTAGAGCCCTGCTTGCTCACCTCCCTGACAGAGCTGGAGAGAAGTCACTCTGCATCATTGCCCTTCACATACTCAAAGTTGCTTCACAAGCATAACAATGGAACATCCCTAGCTCTTCCTCAGAGGAATTCTCTCATCTTTGTGGGCTCTGTGGCTTTCTGATTCCCTGTGGAAGTTTCTCTCTCTCTCTCTCTCTCTCTCTCTCTCTCTCTCTCTCTCTCTTAGCTTTTGGTGCCCAGAAATGGACACAGTTAGGGTGTCATATTCTAGGAAGGGCAGCACCGTGGATATAATTTTACCCATTGGCAGTTAGTCAGTGAATGGCTCCTCATAGAAAGTATGCAGGTATTTCTAACTTGAGAGAGCGAGTGGTCAGTTATGGAGCCTTCTCTTCACCAGTCCTGTCTTGACAGGCACTGCTGAAGATCAATAGGAAGATGACATTTCTTGAGCATCTATTATGTACCAGGCAGGCTCTGTTTTAGATACTACTAGTGAATAGAAGAGAGAGAGAGAGAGAAAAAGAGAAAAGAATCTGTCCTCAATGGAGCTCATGCTCTATAACTGTACTATCCAAAATGGTAACCACTAGCCAAGTGTGGCTATTTATATTAATTAACATAAAACAAAATTTTAAATTCAGTTGTTTGGTCATACCAGCCATATTTCAAGTGCTCAATAGCCAAATGTGGCTAGCAGGTACTGTAGTCATCAGCACAGATTATAGAACTTTTCCATCATCACTGAAAATTCTGCTATGTCGAAATGATAATCTCAAGGTTCTGAAAATCCCAAACACTGATCTCTGATTCCTCAAAGGGCAAAATATGCCCATAAGAAATTGACCGTTAATGCTATGCACTTCTGATTCTTTGAAATTCAGGAATCTGTAAACATCTTCTATGATGGCTTTCTTTCTTTCTTTTCTTTTTCTTTTTTTTTTTTTTTGCAGTGCTGGGGATTGAACCCAGGGCCTTGTGCTTGCGAGGCAGGCACTCTACCAACTGAACTATATCCCCGGCCCTATGATGGCTTTTTTACTTACCAGAATATTTGTTTGTCGGTTGGTTGGTTGGTGCTAGGGACCTAACTCAGGGCCTTGTGCATGATACCTATAGAGCTATATCCTTAGCTCCAAGAACATGTTTATATATGAACACACAGTCAGATGATGGTAGATACAGTTTGCTATATGAGTGCATAATGGGAAAATCTGAGAAGAATGATCATAGATCATATAAGTTCATAGAGCAGCAGAACAAAAAGGGTCTCAGAGATCATCAAGCTCAACAGTTTCATTTCACAAAGATGGAAACTGCAGCCCCAAAAGATTAAGTAATTTTCCCAAAGTTACATTTAGCTAATTTAAGATCCAGGTTATGAATTTACATCTCTTGATTCCTTTTCCAGTGCTCTTTCTACTTTATTCATGTGTTCATCCAACACTTACTGAGCATCTATTTACCTTGTGCCAGGTGCCAGAGATACAAAGATGAGTAAGACCTGGCTTCTGTTCTCAAGAATTCACGTTAAGACGGGAATGTCATGTTAAAACAAACAAAACCTGGCACTGTACTTATTAAGGCTAAAGGAGAAGCCAGGTGCAGTGGTGCATGCCTGTAACCCCAGTGACTGTAATCCAGGGAGACTGAGGCAGGAGGATCATGAGTTTGAGGCCAGATTCAGCAAATTAGTGAGGCCCTATCTCAAAAGCAACTTAGTGAGACCTTATCTCAAAATAAAAAATTAAAAGGGCTGAGGACGTAGCTCAGTGGTAAAGTGCCCCTGGGTTAAATCCCTAGAAGGAAGGAAGGAAGGAAGGAAGGAAGGAAGGAAGGAAGGAAGGAAGGAAGGGGGGAGGGAAGAGGGAGAAAAGAAGGAAAAGAAAAGAAAGAAAAAAGGAAAGGAAAGGAGGCTAAAGGAGAGGTCTCTACTTCGTGTTGAGGATTACAAGGAGTGAGAGAGGAGCTCTGCCTTGGGCTGCAGAAGCATGGAAAAACACCCTCACCCAGCTCTCCTAATACCCCAACTTTCTGCCTCAGATTTGCATCCTTCCCTAATTGTGCAGGGAACTAGGCCCAAGGAAGGAGAGGGTAACAAGTGAAACAACACTGTCACCATGCACAAGGCTCTGAGAGCAGCCTGATCATAAAGAACAGCAGCCTAGGGGTTATGGCTCAGTGGTAGAGCACTTGCCTGGCATGTGTAAGTCACTGGGTTCAATTCTCAGCACTTACATATAAATAAATAAAAAATAAAGGTCCATTGATAACTAAAAAAAAATTAAGAAAAAAAAAAGAACAGCAGCCAAAGGTGGAGGCCCTGGACCTGGAGGATTTCTGGAATTCTGATGCCAACTAATTTTCCTTCTCTTGGACTTTCATTGCTGATGATCATACTCTGCCCTATACTTCCTCCCCTTCCTCCCTTCCTCCTCCTGCCTCTGTGTCTCCTTTACAAAGATGTTGGAATAACTTTCCCCAGGTGTGTGTGTGTGTGTGTGTTTTGTACTGGGGATTGGATCCAGAGATGCTTTAACACCAAGCTTATTTCCCAGTCCTTTATTATTTTTTAGTTTGATACAGGGTTCCCCTGAGTTGCCCAGCTGGCCTTGAACTTGTGATCCTCCTGCCTTAGCCTCCTGAGTCACTGGGATTGCAGGTATGCACCACTGCATTCAGCCAACGTTCCCAGTTAAAGGATGAGGTTCCACTTTGGTGCTGACTTCTTTGCTGGTCAGAGAACACCAACATCATCAGTTCAGGGTACAGAAGGCAAGTTCTTTCCCCAGATCCTCCTCCACAATCATCCTATTGGTTTGATGAACTCTGATGGTGTCCTTTCAAATCCTCCACAGTTACTGAAATAACTCCGTTACAGAGACCTCAGAGTCAAGTAAATGACTTTGGCACCCTAAAGGTGAAATTTTCATTAGGAGGACACAGTTAAAAGTAATATAACTTATTTATAAGCAAATGAGAATAATGACTGAGTCATTGGAGATCTTTTGTATCTTGCCATCAAACTGAGGATTTGGCAGTGACATGTGAATAATCTCTCTAAAGGACAAGACTAGTTGGACAGTCTGCACAAGGGGAGAAAATTAGGGAAAAGGGGAGGTTTGAGAATAGAATATCTCCTGGAGTGCTAGGCTCACCGTGGTCCTCCTGGGTTCACTATGCATTACAGACATTGCCTTTTGTAATCTTCCTGATGATCCTATAAGACAGGTCTGACCTCATTTACAGATAAGAAAAATGAGACCCATAAAGATTTCATCTCTTACCCAAGTTTCTAGGACTGCAGGGCACCGGACACCAAATTTAAACCAAAGCCCAACTGACCTTGAAGCCTGCCTTAAACACCAACAAACAACAAAAAACCTACTTCTCCAATAATTGGTCTATACCCAGGTAGATTTAGTGAGATTCTAGAATTAGAATTGAGATGAGATTAATTTCTGAATTTTAAAGACACTCTAACATAAGCTCCTGACTCATAAAAGAATTACATCACTCTTTCAAGGATTCCAGTAAAACCTTTGCTTTTTGATAATAATAACTATAAAAGTTTTCAATTACTATCACCATAATGGCAAGATTTGTGTTTTATTATTTTCCTCTTCTACTCCAGACTACTTTATCCCACCAAGCAAAAAATGGGTGAAAAAATGGTGCTGGTTCCTGTATACTCTGATGTTGGCCTATCTGCAAAAATTTAAAGCAAATGAAATTTGTGCTCTGAATTTATGCTATCCAGGATGGCATTAAAACCAAATCATGAGGCTACACTGTGAACGAAGGCTAATTTAGAGTTTGTTACCCACCCAAGGCCTTTGGTTTAGCAATGTGAGAGAAAAGGGTCCTGTTTTGTAGAACCCCCTCTCCGTGAAGTTGAAGATTATAAAAGTTAAACAGGTATTACTTGTTAGGGCATCAGCACTGACCCTGGGAGGAGACTGGATTATTTCCCTAGGAATTGCTTTGTGCAGCCTTTATAAAAATGTGGTGGGTACTTAGCAGTAGGCAGGAGTGAAGAAGGATACTTTTCAGAATCCCCCCGGGGAAGGCAAGTTCATAGTCCAATAACTTCATTATTCCTTCATCCATTGATAGTCTGTCTTCAAATTTCCATTTTGTCAAATTTAATGATAAAACTGCACTTTTACATTTTAAGTTCTGCTCCTCTGGATGGCTTCTAATGGCTCTCAGACTTCTGAATACCAGTCACTCCGAGCCTTAATATTCTTATATGGGCCCCTCTAGTGTTCAAGTGGTGAGTCAGAACAGGGAAGTGGCAGGAGGTGGAAGAGCTCAATCAGCAGTTTGTCCCACCATTCTTTTGGCAGTAAGGAAAGTGGGAAGTCCCCACCAAGTCCCAGAGTCTGCACTTGGGAACTCCCCAAGCTGGTCTATAGCCCCAATCAGGGTCTCAGATATCCAGAGATAATTCCAAATTCACTACTGCCTCTAAATTTCAGATCTGATGATTCTCATCCAAACCATGATTGAGTAGTTGGTGACACAGTGCTAACTCCTGTCTCCAGAGAATTTAAAGCCTTTTAGAACACAATCCTCCTGAATATTAATGGTAACTTATTCCCTAGCTGAATGCTGTGCTGAGAGCACATTAACTAAGTTATTCAAGCACCATTTGATATGTGGATTGTTTAACTTAAAACTTCTTCTGCAGTAGTGCACTAAATGCCCCCTAAGAAGTCTTTATGATTTGAAAAAGTGTCTGCACCTGTCCACATTCCTAATTTACATCCAGGAGGCCTGAGGCACTGGGAAGAACAGAGAGCCTACCCTGTCTTTAAGTACCAGTGAAGAAATGAGATGGTATTTCCACTAGATCAATCCAGAGGAAATTGATGACTGGGGAAATGAGTTTTTCAAGGTCACGGGGTAAATATAATATAGGGTTATATTCTAGCATGCCAAACAATTTAAAGCTTAAGAGGACCCTGAGGATGGTCTGATCCACAGTTGACCAATCTTGGGATCTGAAGTCCAAAGAAATGACTTGCCCAAGTTGTGCAGCGGGAAACCCAGGTCCAGGTCTGGAACCCAGGGTTCCAGCCCAGATCTGTGTTCTTATTGTGCACACTACATTTTGGTTATGTTGTCATTTTTATTCTGTCTTAATTTTGTTCTTTTGTTTATTCTCAGGGCTGGTGAGTTCCATTTGTCCATTCATTTATTCATTCATTCACTTCCTCACTCTATTACAAAACCCCAGATTACTCTTGTGACCTCAACAGGGAACCCCAAGCTGGGAGCCTGTCCTTGAGTCCACTCCAAGATCCTCCAGTCCTGGTGGGTTTGGGACAGGTTTCCTCAGCGCCTCTCTTTCCCTCCTTTGCCCTCTGCAGCTTCCCTGGTGGTGAAGAGCGGATCTCATCCCCCTTGTCCTCCTCCCGCCTGCCACCAAGGAGTGGTATGTGCAGGATCAGAGTTCTGGAAAGGTTACACCCGGGTCCTGTCGCCCGAGTGAAATGTGAGCGCCCTGGGCAAAGGTTCCTTGCACATAGAAGGACCGAATCCGGGACTCCGCATACCTCGCTCTTCACCCTCCTACCACTGAATGCTGGACATGCATCCCTAGCCCGCCCCTCCCCCGCCCACCTGTCACCGCCCCCCACCCTTCCGCAGTGGACTGGCTGCTTCCCCTCCCCAGCCCCCACCCGGGCCACATTGCTCCGGGTCGTCGTCACAGCCCAGGCTCCCGAAATAGCCCGGAGCTGGGGCAGAGACTCACCCACTGGAGAACTTTGATGAAGCCCAGCGGCTCCTCCAGCCGTCGCCAGCGCAACCCCACCAGCAGGCGGTCCACCTGCGAAAACAGAGCCAGCAATCTGTCAAGGCGGTGCGGGGACTTGGGAAGGCACTAGTACCCCTACTCCTACTTACACAGGCGCAGAGGGTGGGATCAGAGTCAGTACCAACATTTAGGTGGAGGTAATCGGTGGCAGAGCCCAGGGCGCTCGGGGAGTACCTGCTGGCGCGGCGACTTGTCCGCTGTGCGGCCGGGGCTCTCCGCCGAGGACATGCTGGCACAGCAGGACCGGAGCGCAGAGCGGGGGCTCGGCTCCCTCGCAGGGAGGCTGCGGCGACAGCGGTGGAGTTGGGGGCTGCTGACTCGCGGGCGTCGGCGGGCCGGGATCCAGGCTGGCGGGATGGGTCGCTGGGGCGCTGCTGCTTGCGCTGATCTAGGCTGTGGCCGCTGCTCTGCCCCGCCGGTGCAGAAAGCCCCCGAGTCCGATTCAAACTTCTGTCAAACTCGCAGGCAAAGTTGGCAGCCGAGTCACGTGGTGTGCGCTCCCGAACCCTGCTCCCGCCCCTTTGATCCCCTTTGTCGGCTGGCCAGACTCCTTAAAGGGACCTGTGGCCTCTGTGGACAGTTCGGCCTCGAAAGGGCTCAGGTTCTTTGCCAGAAGCCTCCAGGGCTGGTCCCCACCGAAACTCTATGGTCACAAGCAACACCATGACGAAAATCTTTCCGGATTTTCTTGGATTCGGAATTGCTCTGCCCTGGTTTTTCTCCTCTTCCAAGCCATACTATCTTATCTTAAGAACTGGAAGGATTCTCATTAGGCATTTTTAGTGCTTATTGTTAACATGCCAATTGCTTCCAAAATTTTCACGAGTCAGTACAGACAAAAAAAGCACTAGAATTTAAACTGCTCACTTTATATTCTAAGTTGGCATTGTTTTATTATTTTTAACAACAAAAGCATGTGTATGTTAGCGATTTGAAGGTCATTTGTCTTTTAAAACTATAATCACTATTTAAATGAGAGTGAAAAGAGTCTTTGAGGTGGTCTTAAAGATTGCAGTTTTATTGAAAAGTTGAAAGAGTTGCATTTTGATTGATTTTAAATAGGTCTCATTTTCGGAAAATGTTCAACAGGACCCCGGTGTGAGCAGTTGTGAATATTACACCTTTGGTTTACGGGAGTGTAAATGTAAGTAGTAAGAGGTTAAGTGGTTTGTCTAAGGTCGCGGATTAGTGGGCGGTGGCCAGAGAATAGAACTTGCTGCGCTTCTTAGTAACTGGCTTGTAAATATGTATCCATTCTTGAAGGACCCTCACGCCCACCTCCATCACTTCAGAATGAATGCTTTTTGAACAAATGGTTGACTATCCTTTGTACAATTCATTCCCCCATTGAGTAAGTGCTTTCCCAAAGTTGGGAATGAGTGGGAGAAGCAGGCAGCTCAGGATGGGATCACACCACCTGGCCTTGAAGGAAACTTCTGTGGATTTCCATGCAAATGTAGGATTTAAAACAAAAACAAAAACAAAAACAAAAAACCGCTGAGCGCCCCCCCCCCCCAGTCCAGTTCTTAATAAATTCTTCTGTTGTCATATGTTCCTCTTCTATGGACTAGGGATAATAATTTCTGTCCCATTTCACTTCATAAGACCATCTTGAAGATGAAGTGATGTATGTAAATACCCACACTGCACAAATATAAAATACGTATTGCCGAGGTCTGCAATAATATGCATATACAATACAGCACAATCAGAAAAGAATCAGAATAATGCAGCAAAAATCCACATACCCACCTACCAACCTTATTAAACTTTAACAAGTTACCTTTCCATTTGCCTCAAATTCATTCTTAAAAAAGAAATAAAAATTACATACAAAAAGTCCTGTGTGTACCCTCACATCATTCCCTCCTTTCCTTCTTCCTCCCCAGAAATAACCCCTATTCTATCCTTAATTTGTTTTTTGTTAGTTTCTTGCATGATTTAATACTTTTTCTTGTTGCATGTGATTATACTTAGAAACCATAGTCTTCAGACATAGTAAAGTTTTTCTAATTGTTTTAAACTTTATCTAAATAATATCATGCTTTAGGTAATGTTCTTAAACTGTTTACTTCTTATTGTGTTAATGAGAGTCATCTAGCCTCACACTTGTAGCTCTAGTTCATTGATTTTAGCTATATAAATTCGACTACATAAGTAGGCATGGGGGTGAGAGCATGTAATCCCAGAGACTCAGGAGGCTGAGGCAGGAGGATCACAAGTTCAAAGCCAGCTCAGCCATTTAGCAAGGTCCTAAGCAATTTAGTCACACACTGTGTAAAAATAAAACAAAAAAAGGGGCTAGGGACCTGGCTCAGTGGTTAAGAGCCCTTGGGTTCAATCCCTGGTACAAAAAAAGAAAATTCAACTACACATGTACTGCAGTGTATTTGCTTACTATCATATTGATGGACATTTGAGTTGTTTCCAAATATCCACTCTGATAAACAGTATTGCATTGAATATGTACACATCTTCTTGGGCACATGTCAATGAGTTTCTACACAGCATTGAATTTCTAATGTGTGCCGGGGGGTGCAAGGTCTTTAAATACAAACCCTGATAGGAAATATTTTCTTATACTGACCCATTATAAAAACTGAAACAACAGTTTTGAAAAACATTTTCTATTCCATTTCATTAAAAATTCTAGGCTAAAGTTAATACAATTTGAGGACCTCCTTCGTAAAAAGTATACAAAATTCTTAATACAAAATTAGTAACCAGGACTCAAAAGTGAGGGGCATGAGACTTGAGTCTCACTACTTCCAGGCTCAATACTCCTCTGGGTATTTTATTCTCAGTTGGCATTGTTTTCTTATTTTTAAGAAAATGCATCTGTATGTTAGTATGTAAAAGTAGTTAATATTTAAAAATATAAACTCAATGTCCTTTAAAATAGCTTATACCATTTAAATGAGTGAAAAGAAAGTCTGAGGAACTGTGGGTGCAAAGATTGTGGTTCAGACACACTGAATTGATTTGGTAATTCTCTAATAATGGGTCTCTACCAGTGGTTTGATGAAATTGCAGCATACCTAAAAGTCAGCTGGCTAGGTCATAAGATGTGAACATTTTCAACTTTGAGTTTTAACAAATGTATATCCACACATAACCACGACCACAATCAAGATATATAACATCTTCATGGTTCCAAAGAGCTCCCTCCTGCCATTCTCCGATCAATATCCACTCACCACTGATCTGCTTTTTGTCATTATAAATGAGTTTTGCTTTTTCTAGAATTTCAAATAAATTATATAGTAGGAACTCTTATTGAAATAAATAATTTATTGAAATAAATTCCAAATGGAATAATATACTATATACTATTTTGCATCTGGCTTGCACTCAGCATATATATATATATATATATTTCTAAATATCTAAATTAGTTTGTTTGGCGGTGCTGGGGATTTGAACCCAGGGCCTTGTGCTTGCAAGGCAAGCACTCTACCAACTGAGTATATCCCCAGCCCCCCACTCAGCCTATTTTTGATATTTGACCATATTGTTGTACATATCATAGTTTAATCCCTGTTGCTGAGTAGTATTCCATAATATGAAATATGATCCTTCATAGGTTTTTATCTAGTACCTGCCAAAATACATTTGCATAATTTCTATTTCTTTTGCTAATATGAGCAGAACCACCATAAACATTTTTGCACAGGTTTTGTGTGGATGTACATTTTTATTCTTAAGTAAATACCCAGAAATGGGATTTCTGGATGTATGTTTAAGTTTGTATGAAACTACCAAACTGTTCTTCAGAGGGGCTCTACCGTTTTGCACTTGCACCAACAAAGTATTCCAGTTGCTTTGCATCTTCTCCAGAACATAGTGGTATTAATACTTTAGTTTAGTTTTTAGCAATTCTAAAAATGTAGTTAGTGGCAACTCATGGTGGGTTTAATCTACATTTTCCCAGTGGCTAATAATATTAAAAATCTATTAATGTATTTATTTTGCCATTTGAATAACTTTAGTGAAGTCTTCTGTTCAAGGCTTTTGCCCTTTTAAAAATTGGTTTGTGTGTTTCTTACCATAGAATTTTGAAAATTCTCAAAAAAGTCTTTTTTTTTTTTTTCTGTGATGGTGTTGGGGATGGAACTAAGGGCCTTACACATGCTAGGCCCTGCTACTCACTCTGCTACTTCCCTAGCCCTGGATGCAAGTCCTTTGTTGTAAATGTGATTTACATTTATTTCCTTCCAGTGTGTAGTTTGTCTTCTCATTCTCTTAATATTGCCTTTGGAGAGTAATGTTTTAAATTTTAGTGAAGTCTAAGTTATTAGTGTTGAATGGAGTATACTCTTGGCATCATGTCTACAAATTCTTTGCCTATACTTTCTTCTGAATGTTTATAGTTTTATGCTTTACATTTAGATACTTTGTTAGTTTTATAAGGTATGGGATTTAGGTCTTTTTTTTTTTAAATGTGAACTTCCAATTGCCCAAGACCATTTTTTAAAATTCACATATATATTTTAGTTGTAGATGGACACAATACCTTTATTTTATTTTTATGTAGTGCTGAGGATTGAACCCAGGGCCTCACATATTCCAGGTGAGCATGCTACCATTGAGCCACAACCCCAGCCTCCAAGCCCATTTTTTTAATTGAATGCTCTTACACCTTTTTTTTAAAATTTAAACAAATTGGCCATATTTGTGTAGGTCTAGTTCTGGACTCACTATCCTACTTCATTAACTTTACTGTCTCTACCTATACCAAAACAGCACTGTGCTAGATACAGTAATGTACAGTAAATCTTAAAGTAGTATGATTTCTCCAACTTTGTTTTTCAAAATTGTTCTAGCTATGCTAGTTCCTTTACCTTTTAAAATAAGACAATATTCACCTGCTGATATAAATTTTTTTTTTGGAATTTTACTGAAATTGCATTAAATCTGTAGATCAGTTTATGGAAAACTTACATCATTTAGTATGTTCAGTCTTCCAATCCATGAACATGATATGCTTCTCCATTTATTTATGTTTTCTCTTATTTCTTTCATCAACATTTTGTAGTCCCCCCTCCCCAATGCTAGAGACTCAAATTTAGGATTTCATTCATGCTAAGTAAGTGCCCTACTACTGAGCTATATCCCAGTCCAAAATTTTTAGTTTTAAGCATAAAGATCATGTATATGTTTTGGTAGATTTATACCTTGTGCTTAATTTTCTGAAAGCCATTATAAATGGTATTTTTCACTTACCTTTCCAATACACAATTTCTAGTATATAGAAACATGATTTTTCTGTTGACATTGCATCCTGTGGTATTTATAAACTCATGTTTTAGTTCTATGTGGTGTTTTACAGATCTTGTGATTTTCTATGTAGATAATTATATCATTTGTAAATAGAAACAGATTTATTTCTTCCTATACAACCTGTATGCCTTTTATTTATTTTCCTTGCCTTATTACACTGGCTAGGATTTCTAGTACGTGTTGAATAGAATAGCGAAAGTGGACAAACTTGTTTTGTTTCTGATCTTAGGGGGAAGTATTTAGAATTTCACCATTTAGTATGGCATTAGTTCTATGTTTTTTTCCCCTAGATGTTCCTTATCAGCTTGAGGAAGCTACTCTGTATTTCTTGTTTGCTGAGAGTTTTTTTTTTTTTCTTTTGTGGTGCTGGGCATTGAACCCAGGGCCTTGTGCTTTCAAGGCAGGCACTCTACCAACTGAGCTGTATCCCCAGCTTGCTGAGAGATTTTTAAAAATCATGGATGGGTGTTGAATTTTGTCAAATGCTTTTTCTGTATCAGTTGATAATGATCATGTGTTCTTTCTTCTTTGGGATATTAATATGGTGGAGTACCTTGATTTCAAAGGACTTTAAATACTAAATATACATATATAGAGTATCTAAATTAATAGATGTTATTTTTTAGAGCACTTTTAAGTTCACAGCAAAATGGGGTGGAAAGCACAGAGAGTATACCTCCTCCCCATCCCATCTCCACACAGGCTTTCCCACATCAACATCTCACACCAGTATGATACATTTGTTACAACATATGGACACATCATTATCAACTAAAATCCATATTTTACTTTAGGGTTCACTCTTTGTGTTGTATATTCTATGTGTTTTCACAAATGTATAATAACATGTATCCACACCTATAATATCATTTCAGATCATTTCTCTGCCCTAAAGATTATTCATATCTCATTTCCTTCAATCCCTGGCAGACCATTATCTTTTAATTGCCTCCATAGTCTTGACTTATCCAATGTCATACAGTTGGAATAATGACCCTTTCAGATTGACTTCTTTCACTTAGTAATGTACAACAAGTTTGCTCCATATCTTTTCCTGGCTTGATAGTTCATTTGTTTTTAGTGCTGAATAATATTCCATTGTATGGATGTAACAGTTTATGCATTCATTCATCTACTTAAGGATATACTGGTTAATTCCAAATTTTGGTGATTATGAATAAAGCTTTTATAACTATCCATATTCAGGTTTTTGTGTAGCCATAAACTTCCAATACATTTAGGTAATTACCAAGGTATGGCATTGCTAGGTGGTATGGTAAGAACATACTTAGTTTTGCAAGAAACTGCCAAATTGTCTTCCAAAAAAGGTTATATCTTCTTACTTTTCCACCCATAATGGATGAGAGTTCCCATTGCTCCACATCTCTATCAGCATTTGGCATTACCAGTGTTTTGGATTTTAACCACTGTAAAAGGTATGTGGTGGTATCACATCATTTTAATTTGCAATTCCCTAATGACATATGTTGAATGTTTGCTCATATGCTTATTTGTCATCTTCTTTGGTAAAGTGTCTGTCTGGATGTTTTTCCCATTCTAAAATCAGGTTAGATGTTTTCTTATTGTTAAATTTTCACAGTTCCTTGTATATTTAGGATAACACTCCTTTATCAGATATGCCTTTTACAAATATTTTTGTCTAGTCTGTGGCTTGTAATATTCTCTTAACAGTGACTTTTGCATAGCAGAAGTTTTTATTTTTATTTTTGTGGTGCTAGGGATTGAACCCAGGGTCTGTGCTTGCAAGGCAAGCACTCTACCAACTGAGTTATATTCCCAGCTCAAGTTTTTAATATTAATAAAATCTAACCAATTTTTTCTATTGTGCACCATGCCTTTGGAGTTGTATCTAAAATGTTATTATCACCTAAGGTTATTACCAAACCTAAGGTCTTCTAGATTTTCTCCTAGTTTTCTTTTAGGAGATTTATAGTTTTGTATTTTACATTTGGGTCTATAATTTATTAATTTTAAATATTTTTTGGTTGTCAATGAACCTTTATTTTATTTATATGTGGGGCTGAGAATTGAACCCAGTGCCTCACACATACATGCTAGACAAGCACTCTACCCCTGAGCTAAAATCCCAATCCCTATAATTTATTTTGAGTTAATTTTTCTGAAGGGTATAAGGTCTGTTTCTAGATCCGTTTGTTTGCATGTAAATATCCAGTTATTCTAATACTCTGAAAATCTTATCCTTCTCCTCTGATTTCCCTTTGCTCCTTTGTCAAAGTTCAGTTAACTATATTTTTGTAGGTATATTGATTGGTTTTTTAATATTGAGCCAGTCTTTAATATTTGGTCATGGTCTGTTACTCTTAATATATTTTTCCTTTCTTTTTTTTCTTTTATCTCTGTGTGTGTGTGTGTGTGTGTGTGTGTGTGGCGCGCATGCCAGGCATTAAACCCAGGGCTTTGTGCATGCTAAACTCTACTCTACGACCAACCTACATCCCCCAGATCCTATGTTTTTTTCTCTATATATGTTCTATAACTTATAATTTATATATAGTTGTATTATTACTCTATATTACTGAATTTGATTTTCCAATACCTGTTGAGGACTTTTGCATGCGTGTGTGTGTGTGTGTGTGCGCGTGCGTGTGTGTTTCTTCCTATGTAAAAAGATTCAGAGGAGAAATGATTGGGTTATGAGAGTCTTAACCCAATCAGTGAATTGATTCCCTGATGGGAATTAACTGAGTGGTAACTGAAATCTGATAGGGTGTGGCTGGAGGAGGTGGGCATTAGAGGTGGGCGTTTGACATATATTTTGTATCCAGCCAGTGGAGTCTCTGCTTCCTGATGTGATGGCTTGAGCCACTTCTCTCTACCACATTCTTCTGCCATGATGTTCTGCCTCACCTCCAGCCCTGAGGAATGGAGCTGGTTATCTATGGACTGGGACCTCTGAAACCATGAACCCCCAAATAAACTCTTCCTCCTCTAAAATTGTTCTTGTCAGGTCTTTTAGTCACAGAGGTGAAAAAGCTGACTAAAACACAAGGTCTCAAGGCTCCTGTGGACCAACTATGTCAGAGATGACTGTTTTGAGTATGTGCGTTTGGTAGGGGGGTTTCCTGGGAAACAGTGAAATTATAGAAAGTAGCATAACCAGGAGTGATCAGAAGGACATTTTGTAATGTACATATTTTATTAATTAAACAAGATTTGTAAATTCTGAATGTGTAAAAACTAAAATAATAAAATCCAGCAGTTTGGTTTTGAAAGAAATTAAAACAGAAACATTAGTAATATGTGACTACTCACTGAGGAAGTAATCAAAGATGCTTTTTAGTGTGAGATAACATTGAGGGAAGTTAAAAGAATGGGGAATGTTATTAGTGTGATCAAACATCTTGCACTATAAGATATTGTACACTATAAGGTATTATGTCATGTACTAGTGTATCAAACATTTTAAAAATAGAGATTGATTTTGTAGGGTTTTTCTTGGGGGGGGGGGCTTTCTTTTGGCATTAGCACCAAATGCCAAAATATTTCATTTTATTTCATTAAGTGTTCAGAATTTATAACATTTGAAAAATCAATGAAACTGCTGCTATTTCACATGCCTCCACACAAAATCCTTCTTTTATCTTTTCTAATGTGCTTGATCCAGAAAACCAGATGAATCAGAACTGTTTCAGTACAGAAACTAATTCAAATAGCCTTTAACAAAAAGGTGATTTTTTTTTTACCTCCAGTAACTAAAAAAGTCTGAGTTTTAGTCATGGCTGGCTTCCCTGGCTCCAGGGGTTCAAATTATAATATTAGAATTGGGTTCTAACCTAAAGGAGGAAGAATAGATGGTAAACAAACAAAAATCATGTAAGTTCACTCTGCCAGATAACTGGATCTCTGAACACTATATCTAGAATCATGGTAAATTTGCTCCAATGAAGATCTGAGATTATTTCTTATAAATAAAATCCATAAACCTTGGTGTATACACTTTGTGATATCTATTTTGGTAGTTCCATATGGTTTTGCAGGGCCAAAAGGCATAGATATGTTTTTTTGCAAAATCATCTTCTTCTGTAAGTCCTTTGTGTTGGTATTTCTTTTGTGTTTTATTCTCTAAATAATTAAATTCCCACATAAATGATCTCCAGAGAAGGAGGGTAGTACCAGAATCTAACAAGAAGCATTTCACTCTTTTTGAGTTGCACTAGTAAATCACTAGGTTACAAAGAGCATCTCATGTGAGCCAACTCGACTTCAGATGGAAAACCAATTCAGATAGAATTAAGAATTAAAGGTGTTTGGGGGTTGCTTTCTAAAATGCAGTTAGTTTTCAAAATGGGGAGTCAATTCAATAGATATCAATAGAACATGGTAGTGGGTGTACTGATTGCTTCCACAATATTCATTTCCCCATTTCTCCAACAATAGTACCCAGACTTTGAGTAGGCAAGTCATCTTTTACAATAAGGTTTGGGTAAGATTGACCTATATCTATTTTTTACAGGTAGACTCTGAATGGCTATAGCAATGCTTATTATGATTTGTTCAAGGATGATCACAGGAACCAATTTAGGACAATTATACTCAATTCTTGGACATATTTAAGTGAACAACAAGAGCTTTCCCTCCTGCTCACCTCAACTGGATATAAATCTACAAGCATGGGAACTGTCAGCAGCAATCTGCACCATGGATGGAGAGTTTACTAAGAATGAAACCAGTCTCAAGGAAGAAGAATAGATAAACTGACATGGAAAAACCAAGTCTTGGTAACATTGTTTGAGCTACAATATAAGACTGTTATGGTTTGGATATGAAGTGTCCCTCAAAAGCTCATGTGTAAGACAATGCAGGAAGGTTCAGAGGAGACATGATTGGGTTGTAAGAGTCTTAACCCAATCAGTGATTTAATCCCCTGATAGGGATTAACTGAGAGGTAGCTGAAGTGGTAGGGTGTGGCTGGAGGAGGTGGGAATTGGGGTGTGGCTTTGGGGTATATATTTTGTATCTGGAGAGTGGAGACACTCTCTCCCTCTCTCCCTCTCTCCCTCTCTCCCTCTCTCCCTCCCTCCCTCCCTCCCTCCCTCCTTCCCTCTTTCCCTCCTTCCCTGTACTACTATACTAGTCTTCCATGATATCTTGCCTCATCTTGAGTCCTGAGGAATGGAGCTTGGTGTCTATGGATTGAGAACTCTGAAACCGTGAACCCTCTAATAAACTCTTCCTCCTTTACAGTTGTGCTGGTCGGGTCATTTAGTCACAGCAGCATTTAGTCACAGCAGCTGACTAAAACAATGCCTGAAGTCATGTATTTTTTAACTTTTCAGTAATGTGTGCCAATAAATTCTTTACTATTACATCAGTTTGAGTAGGATTCTATGCTACCTGTTATTCTGACACCAGCCCCAGCTGCAAAACTATTCTGATGTGTCAGATTCCACAAGTTTAAAGACACAGTCCACAAAAAGACAGGCCTATATTTTTTATTATTATTATTATTATTATTATTAGTAGTAGTAGTAGTAGTATTGGGAATTGAACCCAAGGGTGATTTATCCCTGAACTATTACTGTTCCCATCCTTTTTATTTTTTACTTTGAGACAGGGTCTTGCTAAGTTGCTGAGGCTGGCCTGGAACTTGTGGTCCTCTTGCTCAACCTCCCAGGTCACTAGGATTACAAGTGTGTGCCACTGTGCTCAGTTGCTCTACATTTATGATTAGTTTTATTATAAAGGATACAAACTGGGACCAGTGAAAATAAAGAGGTGACGTCTGGAGGGTCCTACAGAGTGCTCATGTCCTCTCCTTGTGCTGTCAAGATGCAATACTTTCCCAGCACACTTAAATGTTCACCAACCAGGAAGCTCCTCTGAGTCTCAGTGTTAAGAGTTTGTTGTTGTTGTTTTTAATATTTTGTTTTAGTTGTAGGCGGACACAATACCTTTATTTTTATGTGGTGCTAAGGATCAAACTCAGGGCCTCACTCATGTTAGGTGAACACTCTACCACTGAGCCACAACCCAGCCCTGTTAAGAGTTTTTATTGAAATTTCAATTATGGAGGAACGATTGATTGAATCATTAGTCATGTGACTGAACTCAGTTTCCGGCTATGTCAGAGATGTTTCTTCAAACTCTCTTTTCTTTGTCCCCTCTCCTCTGCTTTAGTTCCATCCTTCATCACTTCTTTCTCTTATCCATGCCAGACTTTCCTGATTTGGCTTCATTTTACCAATTTTGCTGCCTTACAAAGCCCTAAGAGACTTAGGCTAGTCTGAAAAATAAAGAGTGAAATTTCATTGAGTCTATTTAACCTGTAAGACCCAAAGATGCTCATTATCTGAAACAGAAAACATATTTAAGGAAGAAATTTAGGTAGTTCCTCTTCATTGCTCCCTCCATCTCTATAAAAATCTCTGCCTTTTTGAGGTTTGTCATTTACTTACTCAATTTTTCTCCCTTCCCAATGCATTCATCTTCTAAGCTGTTCGTGGGTTTCCCTCATTCTCTGAAGATATAAAAGCACCTGGTTCACAACTTTCCTTTATTCTCATGTTCTGTCACTCCCTTGGGCAATTTCAAGGTTCATGTGGCCTTTCAGTTTCATGTTCTCATTACCTCCAATCCAATGACTTTCTTCTCATCTCCACACCAGACATACTCACTTCCCTTTTCAAACTATATTGTTCCGTAGCTCTCGTCACCCCCAAAAGTTTTATATACAGTCTGTATGCTGAGGATTCCCAATTATTTTTCCAGTTCAGATGCCTTTTCTGAAATCCACTCTTCCTTCCTTGATGAATGCAATAAAAGCACGACCAAAGGAGGAAAATTTATCTATCTGGCAGAATCAGGAAAGGGCATTTAAGTAGCATGTACTAGGACAGAGGCAAGAAACCAAAAGATGTAAGCTTTCAGTACTGCTAGAGAGTAAAGACAAGGTAGTGGCAGGAGATATGGCTGGAAATTCCTTGAATATTGTGTTAAGGTGCTCACTTTATTCCCTTACTTTATCTATATGCAAAGAAGGTATCTCTGCTTTGCATATAGAGGGAAGAAATATGAATAGATATCAACTCTAATGCTATCACATTGCAGTAGTGCAGCAGAATGGCCTGGACAGAACAAGGTGAAGGCGGACATCAAATAGAAGAATACTAGAACAGTCTAAGCAACTGATGATCGCTATTGAACTGAGGCACAGGTAGTGAGAATGGAGGTAGGATGGATTGAAGAGATTTTTAAGAGATAGACTAGATGACTTGATGACTAAGAAATCAGATGAATTAGATGACTTGATGACTAAGAAATCAGATGAATTCCTTGGCTTTATTACATTCTAGTAGGGAGGTAGATAATATATCCAAATAAGTGCATGCACAAGATAATCTCTGTAGTATTATGAGCTAGGGGGGAAACAGAATAGAGAAAAACCACAGCAAATGAAGGATAGAGTTACTTTAGATAGGATGATCCTCAGAGGACGTAACATTTGAAAGGGATACTGAATATTCATGAGGAAATGAGCCATGAATATCTGGGGAAAAGAGTATTTCAGGCAGAGTGAACAGCAAGTGTAAAGGTCCAGAGGTTCAAATGAGCCTGACATATGTTTGAGAAACAACAATGAAAATAGTACAGTTGAATGGAAGGAGATGAGGTCAGAATCTAGCCCAAAGTCAGGTCATAAGGGCCTCACAGGTCATGGAAAGAACTTTGGATTTTAAGTGTGATATGAGTTGGAGAATTGGATTTTTTTTTGATACTGGGGCCTCCTCAACTAAGTTACTGAGGCTGGCTTTGAATTCTTGATCCTCCTTTCTTAGCCTCTGGAGCCTCTGAGATTACAAGCATGTGCCACCGTACCCAGTGAGTTGGAGAATTGTGAACAGAAAAGTGGGATATCCTAATTTACACTGTAAAGGAACCATTCAGAATAAACTATAGTAGGGGAAGAGTGGATGCCAAGTAGCCAGTTTGAAGGAATAAATCTAGGTGAGAGATGGTGGTAGTTTGGATGAGTATAGTAGTGATCAAGTTGGTAAGAACTCATTGATCAAATTTGGAATATATTTTGAAGACATTGCCAACAGAATATACTAAAGGATTGAATGATGGTATTAGGAAAAGGGAAGGGTTAATAAAGATCCCAACATTTCTGGCCCAAGCAACAAAGTGAATGGTAGAAACGTTTACTGAGACAGAGAAGACTAAAGAGAGTAAGATTTGGGTGGTAGGAAATCAAAAGTTCAGTTTTGATTGTGCTTATTTTTGAATACTGTTAGACATCCATATAGTAGGCTCAGTGGAGATATGAGTCTGGGGTTCAGGGGCGAGGCTGAGGTTAGAGATATTCACTTTTGAAATCATTAGCATATATATTTAAAATGATAAAATTTTGTTGGCACATGCCTGTAATCCCAGTGACTCTGGACATTGAGATAGGAGGATTGCAAATTCAAAGCCAGCCTCAGCAATTTAGCAAGACCCTGAACAACTGAGTGAGACCCTGTCTCAAAATAAAAAATAAAAGGGGTAGGCATGTGGCTCAGTAGTAGAACATGCCTGGGTTTAATCCCCAGTACTGGAAAAAAAAGTGGTAAGGATTTTCTAAGAAGTGAGTGTGAATAACAACAAACACTAATCATCATCATATCGCTTCTTCAACTAACCTGAATCCAAGAATGGAACACTACACCTAGACAGCCCCAGATCTTAAAGATTGACTGAGGAAGAATGGCCAAATGAGGTGAGAGAAAATTCAGTAGAAAGTGAAAGTCAGATAAAGACAGTCTTTCAAGAAAGAGGAAAGGGTCAGTTGGTCAAATACTGCTATTTAGGTCAAGAGAACTGGATTAGGCAACATGGAGGGAATTAGGGATCTCAGTAAGGGAAATCTCAAAAGAGTAATGGGGGTAAAATCAATGGAGTAGATAAATATGCAACAAAAAGAAAGAAAATGAGAAATTTCACTATACAAAAGAAAGCAGAGAAATAGTGTAGAGCTGGAGAAAAACATGCTATCAAGGGTTGTTTAAAGAAGGGAGGAGAAAATGGTGATGCAGGGATGGAGTAAGTGTAGAAGAAACATCCTTGAGTAGAACTCTGTAGATCTGCAGATATTTTGATTTTAAACCTGGAACTAGATAGAGAGGTGGATGCTGAAGACAGGTTTGGGAATGCTTAACACGACAGGGAAAATGTGAAAAAGAATAAAATTGCCTGGGGAAGAGTGAAAAACAGAAACCAAAGACAACTCCAAGGAAGAGTAGTAGTAGTAGTAGTAATAATAATAATAATAATAATAATAATAATAATAAAGAAATAAGGGGGAAAGACCCAGTAAGGCTTAGAAGAAATGTCTTCTATTGTCCAGGTATTTTTATGCCCATACTACAGGCCATTGTCTCACCCCTCATGCCTACAGAGGCTACCCTTCTCCTGATTTCATACCCATCCCTCATAGTACTTTATACATATCTTTATTAGCACATATTTCATTGTATTTACATTATATGTCTGCTTCTTCAACTGACCTGAAAGTCCCTTTCCCTAAAAAAATTTTTTATTCATCATTGCATCTACAATACTTACATACCATCATGCCCTGAAACATAGTAGGTGCTCAATGAATGATGCTTGGAAGCAGGGGAAGTTAAGCCACGAATAGGGCATGTAATATATAAGCATTAGAAAGTGTGAATATGCCTTTTATGCCTTTCTAAAAGCACTATATATGTTGGAAATAATTCACCAGTGAAGCCCTCTGGAGTTTTCTTTGTAAGAAAGTTTAAATTATGAATTTGAATCCTTTAGAGTATGAAATTTTGTTTATTCTGGTCTCAGTCTTTATAAGTTTTATTTTGCAATATATTTTACCATTGCATGTGAATTGTTAAATTAATTGGTATAAAGTTTTTTATAATAGCCTTATATTTTTAATGTCTGTGGGACCTGTAGTGATGTATCCTTGTTTACTACTGATATTGGGATGTATTTTCTTTCACTTTTTCCTGATTAGTCTTGCTAGGAGTTGTTTCCTCTTCGTTAATCTTTTATAAGATTATTAAGTTTTGGCATTGTTGAATTTAGCTCTTGCACATTTTTTGTTTCATTGCTTTCTGATTTTATCTTTATTTACTGCATCAAATTTTATCTTTATTAACTGCATTAAATTCTCTTTTCCTTTCTCTAAATTTCCCTGAGTTCTGAATCCTATTTGTGGTTCTTTAACCAAAGTGAACCATTAGTTGAGACCCAAGTCTTACAGAAATGAGCCTGCATTAGCATTCCAACATGCTCAGTCATTGGCTAGGAATAGCTCACAGGCAGCATAACTTCAGCTGCAAATACATTGGTGGATTCAAGAAGGTGAGTAGGTGGGTTCATCAATACATTATGCTCCCCAGCAGGAAATATGACAGACCCATTTTCATAACCACCGTGGTTCACTCATGTGCTCCACAGATTTACTTCCTCGTGCAAGTTTGGACGGAAGCTCTTCCATGGTTCCCGTGGACCTCTCTTCCTGAAGAGCAACTTGAAGAGGAAGGTTAGTGGGACTACTACAAAAATTGCTCTGGGGACTACAACTGATACTGATTCTTTCCTCCACTGTCCACTCTAAATTCTCCTCATCCTATTTGTCACCTTAGCAGGTCTTGGTGACTTAAGTGGTGGTGTAATCCAAACCTTTATTCCTGAGGGGTCTGAACACTCTATTTATGTGCTGGTATAAATTTCCTAGGGCTGTCATAACAAAGCACTATAAACATGGTGACTTAACAAATATATTGTCTTACAATTCTGAAGGTTAGAACAAATTATTAGCAAGGTGGGTTCCCCCTGAGAGTCATGAAGGAGAATCTGTTCCATGCCTTTCTCCTGGTGATTTTCTGGCAATCTTTGGCATAAAGAAGTTGTATTACCTCAATCTCTATCTTCATCTTCACATGATATTCACCCAATATATGTCTTCACATGGATACCTGCTTATAAGGACACCAGTCATATTGAATTAAGAATCTACTCCATTCCAGTATGATCTCATCTCAACTGATTACATCTGCAACAAACCTATTTACAAATAAGGTCATTGTGAAATATTGGGGGTTAGGACTTTAACACATGAATTTGGAAGGGGAAGACACATTCAGTCTATAATAGTGCCCATTATATTGGTTCCAAGGTGGTCAGTGATTAAAGCTTGGGATGTCAACCAGCTAACCCATTTTGCTTACTTATTTAGTGCCTCTTCCCTGGTAGATGCAAGATATAATACTTCATGCCCACTTCTGTATATTCATCCATATAAGTCTACCCCAGATTTCCTTGTCTTTGATCTTTCAGTCCTTTCCCTTCCGGACCCTTACTAGAGGGCCAGACCATTGACTCCTGCCCAAGAATTTTTATAGATTTGTACTTTTGTCTGCTTTTTCTTATACACAAAGTAGATGATCTGAGACAATGCTTGTAGCTTCACCCAAAGATTTTTCTCTCTGCTTTTCAAAGCAACTCAAGAATATGATTATAGGCTGGGGATATAGCTCAATGGTAGAGCACTTGTTCAGCATGCATGAGGCCCTGGGTTTAAATCCCAGTAAAAAAATTACTGGTTCAATTCCCTGTAAAAGAAATAATATGATTGTAGACAGACATAACAGTACCAGTGACTCAGGAGGCAGGAGGATTGCTTGAGTCCAGGAGTTCAATGCCAGTCTGGGCAACATGGCCAGACCCTTGCTCAAAAAATAATTAATTAAAATAAACAGAAAATATACAAACATTTAAGAATAATATGATTATAATATAGACATCATCTAATTTTGGCTTCATTCACACACTAATCTGACCACTCATGAATCAAGCTCAGGCTTTATTCCTCCTCCTTTCTAGGCTAGGGATGTAGCTCAATGGTTGAGCACCCCAGTAATACAAAAAAAAAAAATGAAAGAAATAAGCAAAAAAAAAAACCCCACTTTTTCACTTTTTGTCATATGGATGGTTTGAATGCTATAGTTTGTATCACCAAAGGCCCATGTGTTAAAGACTTGTTCTTGTTCCCCGGCCCAATTGGGAGGTGGTGAAACCTTTAAGAGATAGGGCCTAGTGGGAAGTCTTGGGTCATTTGGGGCATGCTTTTGAAGGGAATGATGGGACTCCAGTCCTTTCCTCTCTCTTTTCATTCTTGGCCATGAGATGAATGGTTTTATTGTACCATGAACTCCCCACCATGATGTGCTGCCTCAGCACAAGACCAAAAGCAAAAGGGCCAATTGGTCATGCGCTGAAACCTCTAACACTGTGAGAAAAAAAAAAAACCCCTTTTCTTTTTATAAATTATCTTCATTATTTGGAATAGTAATGTAAAGCTGAATAACACATTGAAAATTTTCCAAATCAAGTTTGGGTTCTTTTTTACTTAACAATTCCTTCTTCAATTCATCTACTTTCCACAAAACACTGTAACACAGTTCAACCAAGTTCTATGAAACATAATAACTTTATAGGATTGCCTTTCCTCCATTTTTCAATAACAATCTCCTTATTTCCATCTGAAACCTCATAAAAAATTTCCTATTTTAGCATGCATTTCAAAACTTTTCCAGCCTCTACCACTATCAAGTTCAAGTACCAAAGATACTTCCACATTTTTAGGTATTTGTTATAGTAGCACCCAATTTCTGGTATTAATATCTGTATTAGTCAGGGTTCTCCAGAGTAACAAAACCCATAGGATATATATGTGCTGGAAAGGGAGGGAAAAATAAATTGAGTTAGTATAAAGAATTGGCTCACATGACTATGGAGGCTGACAAGTCCTAAGATCTGCAGTCAACAAGTTGGAGACCCAGGAGAGCCAATGGTTGTAAGTTAGTCTGAAACCTGGAAGGCTTGAGACCCAAGAAGAGCTGATATTTCAGTCTCAGTTTAAAGGCCAGAAAACAGCAATGTCCCAGCTCAAGTAGTCAAGCAGGAACTCCTTCTTACTTAGCCTTTTGGTTCTACTCAGGCCTTCAATTATTAGCTGAAATGCACCCACAAAGGAAAGGCAACCTGCTTCACTGGGTCTACTGATTCAAATATTATTCTCATCCAGAAACATCATCACAGACATACCCAGAATAATATTTGATCAAATATGTGGGCATCCTATGGCCCAAACTGACACAAAATTATTCATCGCAAGCTCTAAACTGCATTTTTTCACACCTCTGCTATCTCCAATACAAGAGTCTACTAGAATATATGGTCAAGGTCGGGGGCAGGGACTACCTCTATATTAGACAGTTCTACTATGCTGCTCTTGCAAGATCTTGCTGGTCTTTTGGTGATTTGGCTTACTGAATTCCTGTGACAACCACCACCATCTGACCTTGGGGGTGGGGTAGGGTGCAGAGGGGGTGTTTATATCATTCCTGTAATTATTAGTGAGCCCCAGCTCTGTGTCTACTTCCTCAATTGTCATTCTAAGACTTCAGAGAACTTCTTAGTGATGCTGTTGCCTCTCTCACTGGAGCATTTTTAATGGCTTTAGTGAATAATGTGTCTTTTGGGCTCTTCAATGAAACATAATTATCTGACTTCACATAATATACCCATTCCAGTACATCCACTCTGCCTTTCTATTCATTCTTCTACCAGACATCAGGGCAACTCAGATGGCTCTACTTTGTTCAACATTGGCTGTCACTTTCTCTATGTTTCTATACTCCTTCAGCAATGAGTTTAATTTATTCCCAAGTCCTTGCCAGGGTGTTAAATACTGTCTCAAGAAATCCCCCAATTCAATGAATCTTAATTATCTAGTTTTATATTCTAGCCCTTTCGATCAAGCAACCTCAAACTTCAATTCTGAAGCATTTCTTTGGCTTCTGTCTGCACGTACTAGCTAATTCTTTCCTTTTTTTGGTACTCAAAATTGATCCCAGGGGCACTTTACCCCTGTGCTATATCCCCAAACCTTCCTATTTTTTATTTATTTGTTTGGGTACTGGGGATTGAAACCAGGGGCGCTTCACCACTGACCTATATCCCCAGTCCTTTTTCATTTTAAGATAGGGTCTCACTAAGTTGCTTAGGACCTCACTAAATTGCTGAGGATGGCCTCAAACTTGGAATTCTTCTACCTCAGCCTTCTGAGTCACTGGGATTATAGGCATGCACCACTGTACCCAGTGTTAGCTAATTCTTATAGCTCTTTTGTATACAATCTCTTCCCTTTATCAGGCCCAGCATGTTCCCAGCTAGGTTGTGCGACTATTTAACTCTAGCTATTGGCCTAGCAGCAAGGAGAGGAGGCAGGAGCGACTCCTGTGTTTACTTGCAGGATAGTGACTGCATTATCTTTCAACATGCGGGAACTATAGAGATGCAGGCCACTTCTGCAAGTACAAAGATCTACAGAGCAAATATCCTGTAAGACCTCCATCCAGATGTCCCATCCCTTGTTTCAGGGTTTCCGGCTTTTTCAAACAGAGCCCTGACCTGCTTTGACTGCACATTTAAATGTCTCTGGAGCTCTGTGACTCTATCATGTCCTGAGTTTGCGGCTCAACTGTGTCAGCTCTTCCACTGCAGGAGATAAAAGCTTCTTTGTAAGCTACTAAAGAGACCCTCTGTCTTTCACACTTGGCCATTGACCAAAGGGACCCTGGCTTTCTCATTTCCCCTCTTCAAAGTACCAATACAACTTAGTAGCAACCAGACAACTCCACTGCCTTCATAGGCATTTCCTGCCCCACTCCCCCCACAATATTTCAAATCCCTGAAACTATACCCATAGGAATTTTCCCCTACTGGGATATCTTCTCAGGTCACAAATGATGAAATCTTTAGAGAAGGACACTATCTTTTGCTATGAACTCCCCATGCTCCTATATTACTCAGGATGGTATTCTCTTTGCCCACCAGGTAGTGAGTTGGTCCTGCAACCCCATCTGTTTTCTTGGATGTCTCTTAGCACCATTTGTGTCAGTTTGGGTTCCCCAAGAAGCAAATGCCAAGGTAAAATTTGACAGGTGCATTGGTTCCTTAGGGTTGCTATAACAAAATTCTGCAGTCTGGGAGGCTTGAACAATAGACGTTTATTTCTCACAGATCTAGAGAACAGAAGTAGAAGATCAAGGTGCCAACAGGTTTGGTTACTTCTGAGGCTTCTCTCCCTGGTTTGCAGACAGCCATCTTCACAATGTGTCCTCACATGGCCTTTCCTCTATATGCATCTGCCTCTGGTGTTTTTTGTATTAAAAAAAATTTATAGGGATGTCAGTCAGATTGCATAAGGGTCTACCTTAATAGACTCATTTGAACTTAAGAACATCTTTAAAGATCCTATCTCCAAATACACATTATGAGGAACTGAGGGCTAGGGCTTCAACACCTGAACTTCAGGTAGGACACAATTCAGTCCATAACAAGTAAAACATTTATTGGGGGAAAAAAATCTATGAAAGATAAATGGGAAGGGAGTAGGAGAAGGTGGAAGAACCTGTAGACTATGGTATAAATTTGACACTTATGAAGAAGAGGGAAAGGAAAGCATTGGGTAGGAAGTCTTAGACTATAGTTCTAAGAAAGTTTCAGCTAGGCTGATGGGTTGTCCTCAAGTGTAGAGTGCCCATTAGAGAAGTCCCAAATTATGCATTCCTGAGTCTGCATTAGTACTCCTGCCCTGCTCAGTCATTGGCCAGGACTGGTCAATTACTATTTCTGGAGCAGTATGCAAGAATCAAGCTAGTTCAAACCCCATTATTTTGAATTGAAAACTTTTGCTATTTAAAAATATTCCTACAAAATGATGGAGGCAAAAATTCTTATATAGGGAAGTAGCCAGATCTAAATATCTTTTTATTAACAACACTTTGTACAAATGTGGACAGATGGATCTGTGGAATATATAGGAAGAGCAAAGAGATCTTGATTGATCTGAAATCACTTTAAAAATTCTCATATTTTCTGCCATTGACTCAGGAATGTCTGATATAAAGTGACAATACATAGTATTTGCTAACAAATCTATTTTCAATATTTATTGGGCTATTCACTTTGCAAAACTATTTCATTTTCTTCCAGTATGGAACAAGGTTTCTAATTTATAGTTTGAAAAGTATCATGGTTTATTGTAACATAGTTCAGATCTTGTGTTTCATCTCTAAAATAACTACAGCAGTTTTCAATTAGGGAATCATTTCTCTTTCTTTGCAAGATTGTCCAAAAAAAGTACCAAAATATTTGAGAGCTCTCATTCTATGGGTGAATGTAGGACTTGTATTAATGTTCAAATGACATATTTCTCCCAAAAGGAGTATCCCTTCTCATCTTGCAATATATCAATTAGAAAGGTTGTGACTAACAAACTTGCCTATTTATTTAAAAAATTTTAAGAGTGGGGATTTGAAATACTGAATTTTCTTACTCTACTTCTCTAAGTCAGGGCTGGAGGTATACTTAAGTGATATAACATTTGCCTAGCATGTGTGAGGCCCTGGGTTGATCGCCAGCATCAAAAACAAACAAACAAACAAACAAACAACAACAACATTTTCTACTTCTTTGAGACACACATGAATCTCTCTAATAGCAACCAATAAGTACTTGTTTTTTTACTCAACAAATGTAAGTAGAGCATTTACTATATTCCAGGGGATAGTCTGAGTAAGACACAGTGCTGGGCCTCTCAGCACTCAGATTACAATTACTTTTCTTTTTTCTCCCCTTAACTTTGAAATGCACATAAAACAAATTTTACCTATTCAACCATTTTAAAACATACAATTCAGTGGAATTAAGTACATTAATGTTATTGGAAAATTGTCACCACAATCCTTCTTCAGAACCTTTTCATCATCCCAAAGTGAAACTCTATACTTCCTTCAAAAATAACTCATTCCCCACCTCCCCTAGTTGTAGGTAATCACTATTCTACCTTTTGTGTCTATGAATTTGACTATATGATTCTCATATAAGTAAACCATATAATATTTGTCTTTTTGTATCTTATTTTACTTTGCATGTCTTCAAGCTTAATCCAAGTTGTGGCATGTATCAGAATTTCATTTCTTTTAATTTTTTGGTATCAGAAATTGAACCAGGGGCACCTTATTACTGACTTACATCTCCAGTCCTTTTTTAAATTTTTGTTTTGAGACAGGGTCTTTCTAGGTTGCTAAGGGTCTTGCTAAATTGTTGAGGCTGGCCTCAAACTTGTCATCCTCCTGCCTCAGCCTACCCAGTCACTGGGATTACAGGCATGTGCCACTGTGCATGGCAGAATTCTACATAGATATATGCTTTTTATCTTCAATTACTTTAGTTTTGAATAGCTAATAATTTCTTTAAAAGTCTTATGCATTTATTTACTTTGTAGTACTGGGGGTTGAGCTCAGGAGTTCTCTAACCACTGAGCTACACGCCCAGTTCTTTTTGTTTATTTATTTGTTTATTTATTTTTCAGACTGGGTCTCACTAAGTTGCCCAGACTAAACTCAAACTTGTGATCCTCCTGCCTCAGCCCAGCATGGTGGCATAGTACTATAGTTCCAGATACTTAGAAGGCTGAGGCAGGAGGATCACAAGTTTGAGGTTAGTCGTTATGGTTCAACTTTCAGTGAAACAGTTATTATTGAACATTTATGGGCAAGACATTATACTAGGTGCTGGATTTTTATGCACCTAGATTTCTCTTCTTACCCACAATCAGCTACCTGTGATTCCCCTTCACTTATGTTATATGTGGTACAAACATATTTACCAGAGAAACTGAATACATTTTGTGAGACATTACCATTGTGTCTGATATTGTAGAGGCTGCAGAGTACCTTGCATGCCTAAGTGTTCAGGAAATCCACTTAAGTACCCATAATAGTAAAAGAATTTCTAAAGAACAGGTGTAGTGAATTTATAAACAACACCTTTCAATAAAGCTATTGACAAGCTGACAAGAGCCTGTCAGAAACCTGACAAGAAAGCTAAGAGGTGACACTCTTTTCTCAGAAATCTAAGAGATCCCTAAGGCTTGCTACCTGGAATTTCTCCTCAGGTTTTTAAAACATAATTTTATTGTTGTTTATTTTTTATGTGGTGATGGGATTGAACCCAGCGCCTCATGCAAGCTGGGCAAGTGCTTTACCACTGAGCTATCTCCCCTGCCCCCTCTCCTCAGTTTTATTAGTCCCAAACATCTGATTTGCTAGGGGACTACAAAACTAAATTTCTGTTGAATTCAAGAAGGAAGACAGAAAATAAATGGTGGGAAAAAGATATTAATACCCCAAAGGGCTATTTCTACATTTTTCCCACCACTGAAATGCCTTGGTGACTTACAAACCTAATATAGGGCCAAGTATGGCCTGGAGAGTTTAAAGACTTGACTAGTATTATCACATTAAAAGCTGGAAATGGAACCCTGATACTTCTCTTCCAGGCATATACTTCCCATTAAATGATTTATTGCTTCCTCTTACACCACTTCCATTTTTTTAAGGTATAACAGACAAATAGAAATTGAACATGATGTTTTGATACATGTATATGTTTGATTAAATCAAGCTAATTAACATATTCATCATGTCACATTTTTGGTTTTGAGAACATTTAAGATCTACCCTCTTAGGAATGTTCAAGTATTTACTATTAACTCTAGCCATCCTGCTGTGCAGTACATCTTCAGAACGTATTGGTCTCGTCTGAAACTGTACCCTAGGTACCCACCGGTCATAAACTCAACTGCCTCTTTCTTAAACAAATAATTGATTTATAGTTTTTCTGCGAAGCTATTTTCTCTTCTATTCCTTAGCGTAAAGAAGCAAAAAGCACAGAAAAGGAAGGCACTTATTTTTCTTTAACAGAAAAAGTGAACCATCTGAATCGGGGATCCCAAGCTCTGGATAATCAGGTCTGAAACCTGTATGGGGTGGTTGGAAGTGGGAATCCAAAGTAAGAGCTGGTTCAATTGCCATAAAGGGCAGGCAAGGGACCAAAAGTCAAAATTCATGCGGACATTTGAAGACTTTCTTTTTTCTTTTTTGGTACCGGGGATTGAACTCAGAGGCACTCGACCACTGAGCCACATCCCCAGCCCTATTCTGTATTTTATTTAAAGACAGGGTCTCAATGAGTTGCTTAGCTCCTCACTTTTGCTGAGGCTGGCTTTGAACTCGCGATCTTCCTCCTTCAGCGCCCCCCACCTCCCCAAGCCGCTGGGATTACAAGCGTGCGCCACCACTCCCGGGTAGGAGACTTTCTTATAGATAAAATCCACCAACTTTTCAGAACGTGACAGCTTGGCCGAGGAGCCCAGCAATGCTGGTTCAGATCCACTGTAGCGTATAGCGCACGCATCTCCGCGTAAGTCCCGGAGTCCTCAGCAGTCTGGAAACAGTCGCGCTTGAGTCCGCAGAGCGAGTCCTGCATAGAGCTGGGTGGATGAAACGCGTGGAGGAAACCCCATCAAAGTTCTCTAGCTGGTATTAGGGAAACAAGCGAGGGTCCGAGAAGTCTGGATTCTGACAGCTCAACTCTTCGCACAAACTCTCCCAGTTGCCCATCTTGGGGCGGGCTCAGACCTTTTCCAAAAGGCTTACTCTCACCACACGCCTCGAGTTCCCAGGGCCCCTAGCAACCACCCTCAAGGTAAAGCGGAAGGATGCCGCTTGTCCCGCCCAGTCAGCGCTAACTGAGGTTCACAGAGGAAACGCGGTGGACCAATCACCTCTCCTAGAACTAAGACCAGCCAATAGGAGACAGGCGCAGGAGGGCGGGCTAAAGAGGTCGCGGGCACACGCGCAGTTGGGAGCAGAAGGGGCCCTTAGGTGCTGTGGTCGTGTGGTTGGGTTGGGTGCTTGCTGTTGGAGTCCTGTTGGTCCTTGGAATCCCCTCGTAGCCACTGCCACCTCCCCTCGTCCTCGCCATGTTCCTCACCCGGTCCGAGTACGACAGGTCTGTGCAGCCTGGAGAAAACGGGTCGGGATTGTGGGTAGGTGGGTGGGCCCGGGGCCCGGCCGCGGCCTGGGTTCTGCAGTGTCATGGGGCACCCCGCGAACCCGAGTCTGACCGGGCCTGGGATCTTTTGCCCTACCCATGCCCCACCACCCCACGGTGATTTCCCCAAGCTCGTTCTGAGCAAATCGGCCGCACTTGTCCTACAGCTGAGTCACTACTGAGTCTTAGTGCGGAAGCGAGAACCTCGGGTTTGTGCTTGGGGAGGAAGCTGAAGGGGCCCAGAACTCCGACCTTTAACCCGGAGAAGATTGGGGGTTACTCTTCCCCGGTTCATCTTTTCCTGCCAAGTATGATTGACTTTTTTTTTTTTTTTAATTTTAAAAGCAAAATGTGCTGCCTGGAATAAAAAGCAAATGGAGACTATTATATCTGTTTATAATAGGGCATGCTGGGATGTGCAGTTTCTGCAAAACCTCGAAGGCCAAGTCTCAGCCATGCTAGGATATGTTGTCTGGAATCTGATTTTATGTGAACCAGAATTTAGAAAGGTTCTTAAGAGATTTCTCATCATGCTGGTTTCGCTTGACTAAGGCTTTTCTGATTTTTATAAAACTTTAAAGCAAATTTAGTGTTGTTGAAAACCAAATGTAATGTTTTCAAAATTAAAAGTTGTGAGGTTGTATTTAAGTTTGTAAAATTTTTCCCCAGAGCTTGGAAATGCTAACTAATACTGGATTTGCTGTAGATGTTTGTACTTTCACTTTCTATTTTGATCAGCTATTTCTAATAGCTGTTTAAATTTATTAAAAAGCTAAAAAAAAGCAGACGTTTTCTTTTGTACTAGATAGCCTGAGAAGCTGCTTTCCTTGTCAAGTATGTTGACCCTATCATAGTTTCATTACCTGAAGCTACCACTTTTCGTTCTTCTACTGACTCAGAAGGTGTATGTGAAGTTTTAAAATCAACATTTTTTTCTACGTCAAGCAAAATGACTTTGTTAAGTCAGTATTTAGCTTCTAGGGCACTGCAGAAAATCTTCTTGGGTGATATAATTTTGAATTAAGGTCTGTATGGGAAAATTGTGATCCTTGTCAGAAACCCTTTATGAAATCTGTAATCAATATATATTGCTTTGTGTTGTTTTCCTATCTTCTCAAGAATGCCTAAAATACAGCCTTTCCCCACCACCTTTTTTTTTTTTTTTTTTTTTTTTTTGGTACCAGGAATTGAGTCTTGGGGTTCTATACCACTGAATTATATCCCCAGTCCTTTATTTTTATTTTGAGATGGTGTCTGGCAAAGTTTCCCAGCTGGCCTTGAACTTAGGATCCTCCTGCCTCAGCTTCCATAGGCACTGGGATTATAGACATGTGCCATGTGTTTGATGAATACAGCCCTTTCTTATTTGTTTAGCTAATGCACTTGAATATTTGCTTTGTTCGAGTTGTGCTGTTGGGGGTGCCAGTGGTATAGCAATGTACGAAGTCAAGATACTTGCTCTTGTATAGGAGACCATCTTGTAAAGAACTGTTTATAAAAGTAACTAGTAGGCTACAGAAGTGTATCGACATCATTGACCCTATGACCCTTCCTCTAATTCCCATTAGAGGAATTAAAATCAACACTTGAAGTTCTGAGGAGAGGTTGCATTCGATATTAGGGATTCATGAAAAACTTCACAAAGGAACTAATATTTAAGCTGGTCTTGAAAAAGCAGGAGTTGAGTAAAGACAGTGAAGAGTCAATAGCTTTGAGTTCAAGAATATAGAATGAACCAAAGGAGGGGAAATAAGAAAGCATAAGATTTGTTTGAGAGAAGTCCAGTCTGACTAGCACATATGATACATATGGAACTAGCAGGAGGTATGGGGAAAACAGAATTGTGCTAGATATTGGATGGTTTTTAATATGAGGTTAAGAAGTTTGGGTCTTACTCTGTAAGCAACTAAGTGCTGTTAATTTATTTCAGAAGTTACATAATCATAATTGTGTGGGTAGGTTTTTTAAATTTTTTTTTCCACATTCCCAGCCCTTTTTAGTTTTTATTTTGAGACAGGGTCTCTCTTAAGTTCCCTGGGACCTTGCTGAGGCTGGCTTTGAACTTGGGATCCTGCTGTCTCAGCCTCTGGAGTTGCTTGGATTACAGGCAGTTGCCACTATGCCTGGTCATAATTGTATTTAAGAGAGATTGACTGGTTGGAGGAAAGAGTGAGTCAGTACCAGTTAGGAAACTTATAATAGGTGAAAGGTAGAGTCAATACCAGTTAGGAGGCTATTACAATAGTTAGGTGAGTTGTAATGAGGGCATTGAGAATGGAAGGAAGAGTGATATGTTACTGTGAAGAGGGACTTCCTATGAATTTGTATGACTTGTCATATGATAGAATGTGGGAGAAGATGGGGAGGAATGGCTCAAATCATTCAGAACTTTCTAGCTTGGGGAACTAGGAGATTGGAGGTGTTTTAAAATAAAAGATTGAACTAGGAACAGAGCAAGATGAACCTGATTTTCCAAGGCGACAGTATTTGAAGAGATAATATTTCAGATTGGAAAATGTTGAAATTTAGGTGCTAATGGAATATCCAAGTGGAAATGTTCATCAGGAATTTAAATTAATTAGTAAATAAATCAAACTGGTAATAGAGATTTGGAGAGTTGGTGCTTAGCATATATGAAATGACCCAAGGAGACAATAAAGTTAGAGAAGATGTCCAAGACCAGAGCCCATATTAGGGAGAAGTAGTTATGCTTCACTAGAATGAAGTTTCTAAATTAGGGTGAAAACTATTAAAACCACATAGCACTTTACAGTTTATAGAACTATTTCTTTATTAATCTCTCTAAAACACAATTATGACTGGGCATAGTGGCGGCCTCCTGTAATCCCAGCAACTCCAGAGGCTGCAAATCAACATTCAAATGTATTGTGATTAAGGCAGGACAAGCATTATCAATTTTTGTTTCTGGAGTTAAGTGCTAGCAACTGGCAAAATTAGAACTCAGTACTAGGTCTTCTGACCTCAGACTTTTCTTTCAGTGATTTTTAAACTGTTCTTTAGAGCTCTGAACTTCCTTTTAAATGGCCTTAGGGATATTAAACTCAGCAAACAGGGAGTTGGGATGGTGGAATTCTCTCTCCACCCCCTAGTTTAGCCAGTTCAATTCTCATAGGCAGAATAGTGGAATTGTTGAGGACTTGGTCTCTGGCAATATGACTTATTGCTTAAATTCTTTCTCCAGCTCTGCCTTTTATATGCTGAGTGACTTTGGGCAACTTTCTTAACCTCTATGTGCCTCAAGTTTCTCATTTATAAAATAGTGGCTACCTTAGAAGACTATTTCTTAGGATCACTTTGAGGATTAAGTGATTTAAGTCATAGTGCCAGACATATAGTGAATAATCAGCATGTGCCAACTTTCATTATTATCTGTTTTACATTTTGGGATTACATAAAATTTCCTTGGCAAAAAGGAGTTTTTGGTTAAACATATTTGAGAATACTGTATTGTGTGCTACCTATTATAAAGTTCAGACTCCATAATCCAAGGGTTATAAGCATTTTCATTCATTTTTTTCTTTAAAAATTTTTTTTTTGGTATCAGGGATTGAACCCAGGGGCACTTAACTACTGAGTCCAGACTTTTTTATATTTTATTTAAAGACACTCTCACTGAGTTGCTTAGAGCCTCACTAAGTTGCTGAAGCTGGCTTTGAATTTATGATTCTCCTGCCTCAGCCTCGCAAGCCTCATGTGCCACCATGCCCAGCTCAATTATTTTTTGAGTGTTCATTGTGTGCTGAAAGTTTTTATAGTGAACACCATGATTGGTGCCTTGTCTCCATAAGAGCAAGAAAAGATGGAGGACATATTTTAGAGTAAAAAGCAATGTGACAATAATCTATTGAGTGAATGGACTGGGTTAGACTTTAGGACCTATGTGGCTCGTAGTGTATTGTTAAAATAACAATACTATTTCCTACAATTAAGTAGAGAAATGTACCTGTGAATAACTTTTGCTTAAAAGTAAGATGTCAAATGCACATAATGGGAAGGGGATAAGGAAAAATGCACATTTACTTGGTAATTGAATGATAATTTTGGGACATGAATTTATCACAGGAATTGGTAAATTGATTCAGGATTGATCCAAGTTAATTTTAGAATTGAGGCAGAAAACTCACCTCCTCTCATTGATCAGTCTGGGAAGACTTTCTGGGAGTGGGGCAGAAATGTTTTATAGTACCTTGAGGGACAATATATTTGTTAATGTATCAAAAAAAAAAAAGGCTAAAAGCCTACATATTGTCTCAAGAGGTTTTATTGTCTTATGCTGTTAATGTACAAAAAAAAAAATGAGATTTTTGTGGGCAAAGTAGAGTAATGACAACATGCATAGCCTGTAGTCATCTGAGCTAGTTAAGGAATTTGGTTTTTGGTTGAGGGGGTTTACTGGGGATTGAACCCCCGCAGGGATGCTTTACCATTGAGCTACATCCTCAGACTGTTTTATTTTTTTCTTTTGAGACAGTCTCACTTAATTGTGGAGGCTGGCCTCAAACTTGCAATTCTCCTGCTTTAGCCTCCCAAGTTGCTGTGATTACAGGTGTGTGCCACTGCACCCAGCAAGAAACTTGAGTTCAGTGTCTATATGATTCATTTTTACTGAGAGTTTTTTAATACTTTTTTTTTTCAATTACAGGGGCGTGAATACTTTTTCTCCTGAAGGAAGATTATTTCAAGTGGAATATGCCATTGAAGCTATCAAGGTATTTTAGCAAGTAGCATAGTTTTCAAAATTTTATGGCAATCTCATACTGCTAGCAGAACATTGAAGTAAATGTTTTAGGTATTCCTTTAGACAGTGCTTCATATATTCCTTTAACCAACCATTATTAACTATTTTTATAACAATTTCAAGCCTTTTCCCAACATCTGTTGTAAAATTTTTTGAGCAGGTTACTAATTCATGATTATTTAACTAACTTTTTCTAATGCTAATGGACGGACATGGTTAGGTTTATAATTTTCTGGGCTATAAAGAGGTTGTGGAAATCTAATGTTACCCCCTCTATTACTTGATCAAATCATGTAATTAATCACCTCTGTATTGTTTTCTTGTTGGTAAAGTTTTGAATTTGTGCTAGGTACTAGGGACTGAATAAAAGATATGATCTGTGATCTAGTAACGTAAAGTCAAATATGTAGTCAAACCATTCCACAATTTAGTAAGCTCCCTATACTTAAAATTAGTTGTCCTGTAGGACCTGTGTTTGTTAAATTATGGGTAATCTTAATAGCTTGTCAACTGGCAAATGTTTAAGAAGAAACCTAAAAGAGAAACAAAGAGTTGTAGGAAACGTGTATCTAAAATCTTCAGATATAGGGTTGAAAAGGAATCATAGGAGAATGCTTTTAAGAAAGTAAGTAAAATAATATCCAGGCCCCACCCTAGATATTCTGATTTAGTTTTCTGGGTTAAGGCCCAGACTCAGGCCCAAGTTATTCTAATACTTAACAGGAGTTGAAATCACTGATCTAGTCCAACCCTTTACTTGAATTACCTATATAGCTCCAAATAGCACCTATTTGATAATCTCTATTGGTTGAGTTCTAGTAACAGATATTTTCTCACAAAAGAGCACATTCTGTTTGAAATACTTCATGGTGGTTTAGAATTTATCCTCAGATAAAAAAATCTAACTTCCCAAAGATTCTTTTAATTTGTCCTTGTTTGCCTTTTGTTTGGTTGGTTGGTTGATTGGGGTTTTTTTTTTTGTTTGTTTTTTGTCTTTTTGTTTTTTTGACAAGGGATTGCACCAGAGGCGCTTTACCACTGAGCCACATCCCCAGCCCTTTTTATATTTTATTTTGAGATAGGGTCTCACTAAGTTGCTGGGGGCCTCTCTAAGTTGCTGAGGCTGGCCTTGAACTTGTTGTCCTTATACCTCAGCTTCCCAAGCCATTGGGATCCTAGTTTCTTTGATCACACAGATTATCTAAACCTTTTTCATAGGACAATTCCTCTTAGCATTAAAGAGAGCTGTTGCATTTCTTAGTTACCTCTCCTAGAAAGAGTAGGAAACTGGGGGTAGTGGTGCATGCCTGTATCCCAGAGACTCAGATTAATCCCAGGCTGAGGCAGGAGGATCTCAGGTTTGAGGCAAGCCTCAACAACTTAGTGAGACCCTGTCTCAAGAAAATAAAAAGGGCTGGGGATGTAGCTCAATGGTTAAGCCACCCTGCATTCAATCCTTAATACTAAAAAAAGAATCTGGAAAAAGGGAGATTCTGGTTAGCTGAAGTCATAGAAGTGAAAGTGGAAACCTTGTGATACTGGTGCAGAAAATGCTGGGCCAGCTGCAAGTGCCTATTTCTATTTTGATGTCTTTGCCTTGTGTTGAAAATATTACTATGAAGTGCCAGACTATTAGAAGTCCAAGCTGTAGTATTTATTTGGGGCATCAGCTAAAATGATAGTTCTGCCCAGGTATGCAAGCCAAGAGTAAACCTCAGTTCTTAAAATTCCTTAGGACCAGTAATTTCTAGATTATCTAGAGATTATGAAGTGGTATCTGATCTCTGTAGTGTTAGTTGGGCTAGGATAGAGATAGTAAGGTGGGCCTTAATGAATGAGACCTAACTATTGTGAAAATTAGGTGCTTGGTAGTTAAACAACTTTCTGGTTGCTTTGGCAACTCATGAGTGGCCAATGAGAAAGCAGTTTGCTAACCTTAACACTTTAGTAGCATCAGGAACTAGAGAATGACTGACCATAAAAATGTTCACTTGGAGATGTTGATATTGAATGGTGTAGGTGAGATGTATCCAGCAAAGGAACAGGGAAAAGTGCCCTTGAATAGGTGTTTTGGGGGAAGGAGTGGAAATCTATGTTATTGACAAAGTTACTGTATTATATCAAGCCTCTCAATATTGGTTACTATGCTAGTTAATTATATTCAAGAAATACTACATATTTCAAGTGTTCCTTCCCTCAATTCCTCCTCTCTCCAGTTCCCACCAAGATAGGTAGAAGAGCTATTTAGGTTGAAGTATAATATTGAAATATCTGGGAGGAAATATAACTGTAAAATGAAAATTTTTTGAATTTTGATATATTTTAGAAAATATTCTGTCTCAGAAATATTGACCTTTTTTGGATTGGAATACACAAAACAATTAGAACAAATAAGCGCTATATAGAATTTTCTGGCATTAGGTTTCTGAATGTTTGTCTTTAAATTTTTAGGTGTATATGTGATTTTAGAGTCAAAAGGTAAAATAGTTCTATAAATTGTATAACAAAAATAGCAATCCCTGAAGCTTGCCCATCTATTTACAGTTTCCCAGAGGCAGCACTTCAAACTGTCTTAGCTAATAACATTCTTGATATTTACCTCTATATATCTAGAACTCAGACTTACATTGTTTTTATTAGACATTATCCACACTTTTAATAACACTTCTAAATAAAGTCTCAACTTCACGTATTTGAAAAATAATGTGTGAGACATGATCCTTCAGTCTGTAGACATGTTAAGCCTCTTATACCTAAAGATTGATGGAATTCTTTGGAACCCTTTGTAATAATGGGCTCAAATCTGATGCTCATATTTGGCAGTTATTGCTTTATAGACTTGAATGGAAATTCAGAGGAAAGAGTGTTCACGGAAGGCTTTATAAATAATGGGTAGAATTTGGAGAGGCAGAAGGAAGAATGTATTCTAGGGGAGATGGCTTTAGCAGGAGTGCAAAGGTGGTAATAATCACTTGAGCAAATTAGGTGGGCTATACCTGAAGGAGGGGTTTTGTTGGAGAATATTGATGAAATTGGAAGGAAAAGGTGGCATTAGGTTAAGCCCTGGAAGCTTACTTAGATTTTGTTATAAATAATATGGTGAAATGTTAGTTCTTCAGAGAAGAAATCTAATAAAAATAGCATTTTATTAGATCAGTCAGACTGTAGCATGAAAGATGCATTGGGAGTTAATGATTAAAGATGAGACTACAGGCTAGGGATTAACTCAGTGGTGGAGTGCTTGTCTAGCATATTCAAGGCCCTGGGTTTGATCCCCAGCACTGCAAAATAAATAGATGAGACTAAGTATAAGTCATGTAATAAAATTTGTTGAATTATTATGTGGTATATACCACTTTACATGTTATGTGTTAATTTATTAATGTTTATTCTTCTTGATATAGGTGTTATTATTTTCATTTTGCAGATGGGAAACTGAGACATGTAGAGGTAGATGACTAGATGGTATTGCATAGAGATAAAGAGATGAATTTAAGCTTTATAGTGGACTAAATTAGTGAGCTTGGATTAAATTTGTATTTTAATGGTGTCAGTGATGATGGTGGTCTTTTTTTTTTTTTTTTTTTTTTTTTTTTCCCTGATGTCATATAGGTTTGAGGTATGTCCCCTTTTGGGACAGACCAAGATGGATAGCAGAGGTGAAAAGAGACAAAGTCCAGAAAAAAGTTAGGGTTTTGTTACTTTCTTGCTCACTGTGTTTAGAACTTTAGAATCCTTTCTCCCCGATACTGGCATTAGAAGGGATCATTTTTCAGATGATTTAAAGATCTTATTAGACTTCCTTTTCAGAAGGTCAGAATTCTGTAAATCTATTGGTCTTGCTATTGACGGGAGCATTGTATTACTTATTAGGGTGCTTCTTGTTCTCTCTGCGTACTAGACATGGATAATTAAAGTTTCAATCTTGTGAAGACTTATAGAGAAATTTCTGGTGAGCATGTGAGACTGTTCTTTGATCTGTACATGGTAACCATAACATGTTTCTTTTTAGCTTGGTTCTACAGCCATTGGGATCCAGACATCAGAAGGCGTATGCCTAGCTGTGGAGAAAAGAATTACCTCCCCACTCATGGAACCTAGCAGCATTGAGAAAATTGTAGAGATTGATGCTCATATAGGTAAGGAGTAGGGGAAAGCTGTTCTGTAGAAATCTGGTCTGAGTTAATTAGTCTTCTGCGTTGTTCCAGCGGAGATTCATGAGATGAATGCCTTGTCACCTTGCTAGCTATTGTTTTCCAGGCAGTAGGCCAGTGTGCTTAACTTCAGGAATAGGAAGCAGTTACAGAGCTGGCCATCTTATGTGAGAAACGAGGGTGTTCACTGAGAAAAGAGGAATTCTCAAAGATCTGTGGAAGGACTAAGGTTCTGAGAATTATAAGAGTAGTAGACTTCGATAGCACTTGTGTGTGTGTTTTTGTTTAACTTGTGGACAAAGACTTGTAGACATGTGCAAAAAAGAAATTCTCTTTTGCAACATAACTCATTCTTTAGTGTGAGTTTTGATACATGTAATCAGGAATATTATACCTAAGACAGGTTAAAGTGATGGGATATTGATAACTGTAAAGGTTGGTTCTAAGATGAACAAGTTGATAAAAAGCACAGGTCATGAAAGAAATCTCAGCTATATTGATTTCAACATTCCAGTTTTCATATTGTGATTATATCATGGTGGCTAAAAGGAAAAAAAGTATTTTAGACTTTGACCATATCCTGTTTGCAGATTTTTTATTCCTGTCCTCCGCTCCTTACCTTCTTTGGGCTTTAGTGTAATTCCCTTGCCTTGACTTCTGACATTGTAGCAGTACAGGGTGAATAGTTCTACTTATTTATAGCATGGAATTTTAGTTAACTATCTAAATTTTTTTAACCTACCTAGTCATCTAATTAATGAAACATTGATACAATAATTAATGCTTGAAGGCAAAGAAAAATGGCTGTGTGGTGACTATGGGAACATGGTATTTTTTTTAGTACAGAAACAGATTGAATCTGTTATAGTTAGAACATTGTGTTCATCTCAAATCACTTTTCTTTTGTAGGTAGGTCAATATCATTTCATTCAGCAAATAGAGAAGGGACATTGTGTAAAACACCAGGGATACAGACAGGAATAAGACAGTCTTTGTCTTTCAGGAGCTTGCAGTCTAAATATGCTGCTGGACATGTAAATAAGTAAATGTAGTTAAGTGGTATAGGTATTAAGGAAGATTCTAGTATGTGCTCAGTAAGGGCATAAAGGAGGAAAAAAATAGTTTTGCGTGGGGCTGATGGTAAGGCAACATTAAGAAAAGGATTCCATGAAGGTGATGCTTGAGCTCAGTTGCATTCTGAAAGATAAGGAAACAAGTGTCTTAGCGTAACACAGGAGAGCATTCTAGTCAGAAGGAATAGAAATGAACAAAGGTGTGGCAGTATAAAATATAAATAGCACAGATACTTTAGTATGACTGTGAGGTGAACTATGGCAAGAGATGAATCTGAGGTCAGTATAGAAGTCCCTTTTTACCCTGCTAACAAGCGCAGACTTGATCCTTTTGCATCGATGGTTAAGGTTTTAAGCAGTGAGGTAGTATATTCCCTTTAGAATTTTAGAGAGACCCTTCTGATAACAATGTTAAAGTTAGGGTAAAGGGCTGAGTACTAGACGCAGGGAGACCAGATAAGAAATTTTTTTTTTTTTTTTTTTGGAACCGGGGATTGAACCCAGGGGTGCTTAACCACTGGGCCACATCCCCAGCCCTATTTTGTAGTTTATTTAGAGACAGGGTCTCACTGAGTTGCTTAGGGCCTCACTAAGTTGCTGATGCTGGCTTTAAACTCGTGATCCTCCTACCTCAGCCTCCTCAGTCACTGGGATTACAGGCGTGCGCCACCGTGCACAGAAGAAAATTTTTTAATAGTCCAAGCAAAGGGATGATCAGGACCTTAAGCAAGACAATGACCAAAAAACAGAGGGGAGGGGACTAATACCAGACAGATTAATCAGATAGAGACTGACAAAACTTGGGGTCTGATTGGTTGTGAGGACCAAGGAAGAAGATGGGGTCTAGAAGGGAAATAAGATGAGTAGATCGAGCTGTGTATCCAAGTAGATGTATTAAAGGAGTCATTTGACTTTGTAGCTTTGAAACTTGAGAAACCTAGGCTGAGATTTAGATTTGAAACATCACCTATAAGTAAACAGTTCTAGCCATGACCATATCTTGGACCATTAGGCAAACTTTCTCTCTAACATAACTAATTGGTTTGTTTGGAACAGAGAGGTAAAAAGGCTTTTGATATTATTCTGAGGTCTTCCACTATAGCACATAATGAGATAGTTTCCTTTTTCATATTTCTCAGGCTGGGTTGTTAGTATTTGCTTAGTTCAAAAGTGCATGATGACCTACAAAGAATGCTAAAGGGATTCTTAGACATATTCTATATGGAAATTTATGTTTGGTTGGTCATTGCTCTTCTCTATCATACCATCTGGATTTCTATGTCATTATGAATGGGGTTGTTTGGTGTTTTTGTTGTTGTTTTGTTTTGTTTTGGGTATCATTATTTTATTGGGGTTTAGTACCGGTGATTTCCCATCTAATCTATTGGTTATATTGCCATGGGATTGCTGGCATGGTTCCACTCCACAATTCCATTGTTTTCCTGAGTTGATAAAAGGTTTTATAAGGATTTGGCCTCTGGGTCACTGTTGTTTTTATATTACAGGTTGTGCCATGAGTGGGCTAATTGCTGATGCTAAGACTTTAATTGATAAGGCCAGAGTGGAGACACAGGTAAGTGGGCATCTTCTCTGCTTTTTCACTATGATGCATGAGTTCCTTATTTACTGGTGATACAGCTGCCTGGGCTGCATTGCAGGTGTCAATCTTAGATGTGACTCTTGGGAATGATTTTGGGTAGAATCCCCACTTGTAACTTCCTGGGGCTTAGATTTTAGCCACCTAATCACTGCAGTTTTAAGGAATCTCTAGTCAATAGAGGTGACAAGTCTTCCTCTTCTTGATTCACGTTACATACTGCATGTATCACACTACGTTCTATCCCTGATTGACTTTCTTTGGGATCCCTGTGCAGGAAGTTGTCATAGTTAAGGAACATTTTACCTATAACTGCCTTTCCTGTCAGGCTTGTAAGTAACTGCTCTTCTCTGGTAAATAATGATTTGTATAAGGTGACGCATATTGGTTAGGAATGCTGGGGGTTTTTGGTTTTTTTTTAATGGACAGCCTGTAGCCTGGAGATTAGGCTAGTAAGAAAAAAAATATCTCTCAAGGTAAAATGTTTTGCACTTATTTGCAAATTTGTTCTCATCATTTAAATAATAAGTACTTTAACATAAATAACAGAATAAGATAGGGTCTTTGAGGAGGGAAAGTGGCACTTGATATAGCACTTACTGTGTGAGAAGACTAAACCTGGTGTTTTTAGGGGTTAACCCTTTTTTTCAAGGAAGTAACCCTCTTGCTTAGTCTTTTTGATATGTTTATTTCCAAAGCTATTTCTCCTGCAGTTCCAAACAACCATTGTCTAAGAAAAACATTCTTGAGTCTTCTATTTCCAGTCACATTTCAAAGGGATGAGTGTAGTGAGATGGTGGACTGCTTTAATGCCCTTCTTATTAGAAAGCTGTACCATTCTGTGCTCTTCTCCTAGAACCATTGGTTTACCTACAATGAGACAATGACAGTGGAGAGTGTGACCCAGGCTGTGTCCAATCTGGCTTTACAGTTTGGAGAAGAAGATGCAGATCCAGGTGCCATGGTGAGTATGATGCTTATGTTGAATTCACTTAACTGTTCTATAGGACTTGGGACATTTGTCCTCAGCACCTACCTTTCCCATTCCCTCTCACCTGCTTATTTCATGGCCACTTATCACACCTCTTCTTTCTGGTTCTAGTCTCGTCCCTTTGGAGTAGCACTGTTATTTGGAGGAGTTGATGAGAAGGGACCCCAGCTGTAAGTACAATTTTATCATTTTTCTCTCCTTTTGGGGGGAAGGTAATAATTATTTTAATTTGGAGTGAGGGGTAAAAGTGTAAATCAACTAAGAACATTATTTTAGAATTGGAAAAATAGAAGGGCTTCTAGCTCTAAAGTTTGGTGACTGTGCTGTTTATATAAATTTGGGGATCAATGAAGAACTTCCCTATTGGAACCAGTGCTAATTCTGGAAGAAATCAGAAATAACCTTATTATTAAAGTCAGGATATGTTTTAGAGCTTGCTTTGGAGTGTTGATCTGATTCTCATTCTCAAATATTAGATAGGCATACACAAGTGCCGTTTTATATATACCATACTTCTCTTCTAAATCCTGAGGACATTAGTAATTTTCTTAAATCCTTTTTTAAAAGATCTAATTTTTCGGTGCTGGGGTTGTAGCTCAGTGGTAGAATGTTTGCCTAGCACATGTGAGGCACTGGGTTCAATTCTCAGTACCACATATAAAGATATAAAATAAAGGTCCATCAACAGCTAAAATATACTTGTATATTTTTTTAAAAAAATAATAAAGGTATTGTGTCCATCTACAACGAAAAAAATTCTTTTAAAAAATCTGTTTTTTCAAAACGGAACATCTTTTGGAGCTATGCCTCAGTATTTCAGTTGCATTCCCTTGCTACAGGGCCAAGCATTTTTTCATACCAGGGATTGAACTCAGGGGCACTTGACCACTGAGCCACATCCTCAGCCCTATTTTGTACTTTATTTAGAGACAGGGTCTCACTGGGTTATTTACTAAATTGCTCAAGTTGGCTTTGAACTTGCGATCTTCCTGCCTCCACCTCCTGCATGCATACCACCCCTGGTCTGTACTATTTTTAAGTGAGATGTTTGTTGCATAGAATGCCACCATTCTTAAGCATTTAATTCTTCTTTTGGGGGTTTTGCAGGTTTCATATGGACCCATCTGGGACTTTTGTACAATGTGATGCTCGAGCAATTGGCTCTGCTTCAGAGGGTGCCCAGAGCTCCTTGCAAGAAGTTTACCACAAGGTAATCAAGCATTCTCACAACTTATATTACTATATTTTAAGTCAGGACATAATTTATATATAATAAAATGTACAGACCTTAAGAGTTCAGTACCATAAGTTTTGACAACCATATATACCCTTAGAACCACAACCAAAAAAAAAGATATAGAATACTTCCCTCAACCCCCATCTCCATCCCCTGCCATTGACTGACTTCCCTTCGTGAAAGATTTCTTTGTAGCATGTGATGCTGTTTGATAGTATTTGCCCACAGAACTTCTTTCAAAATTGAAGTCAATCCTCTTAAAAGGATTGAAGTCAAACTGTGCTGCTACTTTATCAATATACCAATTCATTGAAATTTTCATTTCAATGGCTTTCACAGCACCTTCATCAGGAGTAGATTCCATCTTTAGAAATCACTTTCTTTGTTCATCCTTAAGAAGCAACTTCTCATCTGTTAAAGTTTTGTCTTAAGATTGAGCAATTCAGGCACCTCTTCAGGCTCCATTTCTAATTCTGGTTCATTGTTATTTCCACCACATCTGCAATAACTTCCTTTAATGAAGTTTTGAACCCCTCAGAGTCATCCAAGAGGACTGGAACCAACTTCTTCTAAACTCTGTGAATATTTTGACCTCCTTCCATGAAAATGAATGTTCTCAATGGAATCTAGAATGGTGAATCTTTTCCAGAAGATTCCATTATTTTGCCTAGATCCATCATAGGAATCACTATCTCAGGAAGCTACACTATTAAACGATGTTTCTTAAATGAGACTCAAAAGTTAAAATTATTCCTTGATATAAGGGCTGTGGAATGAGTGTTGTGTTAGCAGCATGAAAACAACATTAATCTGATTATAAATCCCCATTACATGACTAGGTACATTGTCAACTGGCACTAATATTTTGAAAGGAGTCTTTCTGAACAGTAGGTCTCCATTGTAATCTTAAGATATTCAGTAAACTTTGTTAACAGATGTACTGTCATGTAGGCTTTGTTCCTTTTTAAAAGAGTACAAGCAGAGTAAATTTTGTACATTTCTTAAGGGCCTAAAGATTTTTAGAATGGTAATTGAACATTGGCTTCAACTTAGTTACCAGCTGCATTGGCTATAACAAGAGAGTCATCCTGTTCTTTGAAGCTAAGCACTGATTTCTCTGTAGCTCTGAAAGGAATTGATGGCATCTTCTTCCAGTATAGGCTGTTTTATCTATGTTGAAAATCTGTTGTTTAATGTAGCCCCCTTCATCAGTAATCTTAACTAGATTTGGATAAATTACTTCAGCCTCTATATCAGAACTTGCTGCTTCCTTCGTCTTGTATTTTTATGAATCTACCTTCTTCTAGCTTCTAATTTTCTTCTGCAGTGTCCTCACCGTTTCACAGCCTTCACAGAATTGAAGAGAGTTAGGGCCTTGCTCTGATTTAGGCTTTGGCATAAGGGAATGTTTTGGCTGGTTTCATCTGTTCAGACCACTGAAACTTTCTTCATACCAGCAATAAGGCGGTTTCACTTTTTTATCATTCATGTATTCATTGGAGTAACACTTTTAATTTCCACCAAGAGATTTTTTTCCTCTGCACTAATAAGTTGGCTAGCTGTTTGGCATAAGAGGCCTAGCTTTTAGACTCTCTTGGCTTTTGATATGCCTTCATGACTAAGCTTAATCATTCTAGCTTTTGATTTAAAGTAGATACAAACAATTCTTCTTTTCACTTGGAACACTTAAAGGCCATTGTAGAGCTATTAATTGGCTTAATTTCATTATTATTTTGTCCGAGAGAATAGAGAGGCCCCAGGAGAAAGAAAGAAATGGGGTAATGGCTGGTCAGTGGAGCAGTCAGAACACTTGCTTTATTTATTAGTTAAATTCGTCACTTATATGGGAGTGGTTTGTGGTATTCCGATGCCATTACAATAGTAACATTAAAGATCACTGATAGATTACCATAACAAATGTAATAATAATTCAGTTTGAAATGTTGTAAAGATTACCAAAATGTGACACACAAACACAAAGTGAGCACATCCTGTTGAAAATATGTCACCAGGAGACTTGATCAATGCAGGGTTGACACAGCTCTATTTGTAAAAAAAATACAGTATCTGCTAAGCACAATAAAACAAGATGTGCCTATAATGTTGAGCTTACATGTGGAGAAAATTAGGTATGAACAAGGTATAAAAAGACTGGGTTTTCTAAATCATTGGATTACCCTTTTGTATCATTTGGGCATTATTATCTGTGAGATATCACTAATATTATGTTATCTTCTAAATTAAACAAAGAATTCAGATACACACTAGAGAGTGCTGTCCCTTCCCCCTCCTCAAAGGTCATTTACTGTATGAAAGTTGGTGACTCTGGCTCAAAATAAGGCATTTTTTTTCCTAAGTGTATTCTACCTACTTACCATTTACTTGAATTTTGGAGATATTTGTATTGCACTGTAAAAATTAATGTGCTTGATTTATTAATATTTGCTAAATCATTTCTTCAGGGAGATGTAGGGGAAATCTGAAGGAAGGAGGAATTACATACAATTAATGCCTTATCTTCCCACCCTTTTTGTTTCAAGTCTATGACACTGAAAGAAGCCATCAAATCTTCACTCATCATCCTCAAACAAGTAATGGAGGAGAAGTTGAATGCAACTAACATAGAGGTATTTTTATATTTTACTATTTCTTCAGTTATCATAACCCCCATTGCTGAAGGTAGACTGGATCAAGAAAAGCATATCTTATATGCTCAGTCCTTAGGATATCTATAGCATTTCAATAAGCAACTGCACTACAGTGGTGATGGCCGAAGCCAGAGTTCATTGAGTTAAAGAGTGAAAGGGAGCTGATGAGGTAGAAAACCCTAGTATGCTGCTATCTCAAGAAGATTGATTAATGTGAACAGAAGGCAGCATTAAAGAAAATGACTTTTGTCTTAAGGATGGGGAAAACTTAATTACTTTTTTAAACTGAGGAAGTGGATAGAAAAATTAAACGAAAGGAGAGATTCAAAGGTGATAGAAAAGTTCTAGAAGAGGGAAGACTCGGTTCAAATGAAGGAATTGATTTCAAAAAATAAAATTAGTTCAGCATCATATTAGTACACACTATATAGCAGGTACTGTGCTAAATGCCAGGGATACATATACAGAAAATTCAATTCCTAGTTAAGTAGTACTGTGTAGTATAGGGAAATTTGGACAAGAAGAGCTTAGGGTGAAACTTCTCTAATTGCAGTAAGAACACATTAACATGTGAACATAACTTAGATTAGAACATTAAGAAAACATGCTAGAAGAGGTGATGATATCTAGAGAAGGGAACAAAAGGTACTTTAGGAGTATGTGCAAAGGTTCAAAGATGTAAAATAACATGTTTAAAATGGAATTCCAAGGTTTTTATCTGACTGCGGGGGTGTGGGATGTATGTAATACAGGAGAGTGGCAAGAGATAGGATTGGAGATGCATGGACCAGATGGTGACAGGTCGGTTTGGAGGTAAATTGGAAGAGATGTCCTATATTTGCCTAGTGATTGTTAGGTCACCTGCTGAGCATGGGTGAATGCAACAGTTAAGTTGCATTAAGTTAAGAATGAAGTTAAGAATGGGAGTTATTTGCAAAAGTCATTAAAGGTTGAGTAAAGGGAAGATGGAGATGAGTTAAAAGGATTGCTGGATCACCTCAAAATAATACTAGCTGAAACTGGAATCAGAGGACAGATTGTTCTCTTTTTGGTGGGTGGTTGGTAATGGGGATTGAACTCAGGGGCACTGAACACTGAGTTGCTTAGCACCTCAATGTTGCTGAGGCTGACTTTGAACTCGTGATCCTACTGCCTCAGCCTCCTGAGCTGCTGGGATTATAGGTGTGCGCCACCATGCCCAGCTGGATTGTTTTTAAAAGTCAGGATAGAGTTTATCCTCGGAGGCATAGTGTTTTAGTCAGCTTTTACACTGCTGTAACAAAGACCTGACCAGAACAATTTTAGGGGAGAAAAAGTTTATTTGAGGATTCATGGTTTCAGAGGTCTCTCAGTCCATAGAGAGCTAGTTCCATTCCTTAGGGCTCTAGGTGAAGCAAGATATCTTGGCAGAAGAATGTGACAGAGGGAAGCCGAGAAGACTCCACTTGCCAGATAAAAAAAATATATACCCAAAGCACACCTCCAGTGACTCACCTCCTCTAGCCATATCCTACCCACCTTCAATTACCACTTAATTAATCCTATCAGGTGATTAATTCACTGATTGGGTTAAGACTGTCATAACCCAGACCTTCTTGCATTGCTCACACATGAGCTTTTGGGGGATACCTCACATCCAAAACATAGTATGCATTTATATTATATTATACACACACAAAAAAAAAACCATGTATATTTTTATATGTATATAAATATGTGTATGTATCTGTGTGTACATACATATATTAATCTTTTTTATGGTGCTAAGGATCCAACTCATTCTCATGCATGCCAGGCAAGAGCCCTACCCTGAGTTATATCCCCAGCCCTGAATACTATATTTCAGTTAAAAATCTTAAAGGCCAACTAATGCTGTAATCATAAATCAGCAATTAAACCAATAAGCACCTGCCAGAATATTGATTAGGCTCACTCATGAGAAAGTGGATGGTTGGAGTAATGACCAGTTGCGGGGTTGTCTAGTTAAGAACTGAAGAATGGAGAGTACTTGGGAATGTTGTTGGTGAATGTCTCACCAGTAGTCAGTTTTCATAGGCTGTCATGAAAGGGACAAAATTGGATATAAAAGAGGGAACTGGCCTAGAATTGGGAGACTTTTAAGAGTTTGAGATTGTGGTGAGGGGTGATTGACTTGCTCATTGAGCAGTAATGGAGGGAGAAAGGTTTAACATAGTTCTTCAGTGGAAAACTTAATTCATAAATGTGCTGGATTTTTTCCCTACTTAACAAGGATTTGAAAATATTTCCCCTTTTTCCCTGTCTCTGAAATGATGAGGTTTAATACATAGTATGATACTCCCAACTTGACCCTTAGAAGGGATTTTGTCAGTACCTTTCTAGTACTTTGTTTTCTTTGGTACTGAATAAGAGGGTCTTGGGCATTTTTACTAAGACTATCTCCTTGCCACCTCAGAAGAATTCCAATGTAGCTCTTGATTCCATGGCAAAGGCTTTGAGGCCTATTTGGTTCAACTGAAACTACAAAGATTTTTTCTTGCTTGTTTACTTTCAGTGCCACTACAAGGTTGCTTTGAAATGAGCATCAGGTGTGGCTTAGGCAGGCTCTGTAATCTCTCTGACTATATATTTCTTCATATTAAAAAAGGGCACTTTCACTTGTCCAAGACTATTCCACCAGTGCTCTAACTCATAGTTTCTAAGCCTGTCTGCCCATAAGAGTCTTTGGAAATGAGGTCCAGGGATCTGTACTTTAGTGAAAGCTTCTCTAGTAACTCTGATGGTCAGTCTAAGATGGCCAGCATGAGGGAGCCTTTGCTCTAGAGCCCTTCCTTCCCTGTCTCCTGTAGATTTCTTGAATCTCCAATGTCTCCATGAGAAAGGGAAGATGACCAAGTTGCACCTTTCTGTAAAAATTTCCTGTTTGTTGGATTTCCTGGTCACTATTTGACATTTCTGAAGCATTCATCTCAAATTTGACAATTCTAAAAATCATTTTCTTTCCAGAAAATCATTTCCTCTTCCTCTCTTTCTAATGCTGGTTGATGATACCACACATGTTCTTATCATCCAGAACCTGGAAGATTTTGATTTCCCTTTCCATTTATTAAATTTTATTCTCCCCTTTGTAAAAATAATTCTCATTTAAATATCCCTTCTCAATTCTTATTTCAAGTACCTTCTTTGGTTCCGTTTCCCATTTTGCCTTATATATTTTTCAGAGGGTCTTCTAACTAGTCTTCCTGCCTACAGCCTTGCTGTCCTCTGTTTCAGCCCATTTTTTCCCTCATTCTCATTGTGCTACTGGAGTAGATTTTCTAGTCCGCATCCAATGTTAATTGTTATCCACTTTAAATATCTTTTCGTACTCCTGTTGTGTACAAGATAAATTCCAAACTTCCTTTTATAGCACGATAATTTACAAATTCTTAAGTCATGTGTCTAATCTCTTAGGTACTTTGCTAAGCATTTTACATGTATATCTTTTAATCCTCACAACTCTGCGAAGTAGGTATTCCTGGTTTCATTTTACAGAGGAGGAAACCAAGGCTTTAGTAAATGGTAACTGGTACCACTTGGTAAATTTTAACTGGTAGATGGTAGAGTCAATATTTGCACCCAGGTTTGAATTTAGGTTCTGTACTTTTTTTTTGGCTGGGCGGGAGGGTACTGGGGATTGAACTTGGTGGCACTCCACCACTGAGCCACATCCCCAGCCCTATTTTGTATGTATTTTATTTAGAGACAGGGTCTCACTGAATTGCTTAGTGCCTCACTTTTGCTGAGACTGGCTTTGAGCTTTCGATCCTCTTGCCTCCGCCTCCCAGTTCTATACTTTTTTAAGCACTATAATTCTCTGTGAACTCTCACCACCCCCAAGTCACTCTCATTTCATCTTATTCTGTGTGCAACTTCTGCTACAGCTATATACAGTATTTGTTTCCCAAATACACCATGTCTTGTGCTTTTATGCATTTGCACGAGTCTGCCTTTCCCCTTGGCTATCTGATGCATTCTTGCCATTCTGTAATATACAACTTGAAAGGTTTCTTCTCCTTGATGCCTTTCTGGGCTCCTTGGTCACTTTTTTTTTTTTTTTTTTTAACTTTTTTTTATTTTTTCCATTTTTTTTTTTTTTTTTGACAGTGATAATTTTAAAAAAAAATTTTTCATACATTTATATGTCTATCTCAATCTACCATCCTTCCCATTCCCACCCACCTCAACCCTCCCCTCACTCCCCTCTCTACAATCCAAAGTTCCTTCTTGCTTCTTTACACACCCTTCACTATGGATCAGCATCTGCTTATCAGAGAAAACATTTGGCCTTTGGTTTTTTGGGATTGGCTTATTTCACTTAGCATATTTTCCAGTTCCATCCATTTACCTGCAAATGTCATAATTTCATTCTTTAAGGCTGAGTAATATTCCATTGTGTATATGTGCCACATTTTCTTTATCCATTCATCTGTTGAAGGGCATCTAGGTTGGTTCCATAGTTTTGCTATCATTAATTGAGCTGCTGTAAACATTGATGTGACTGAGTCACTGTAGTATGCTGATTTTAAGACCTTTGGGTATAAACTGAGGAGTGGGATAGCTGGGTCAAATGGTGGTTCCATTCCAAGCTTTCTTAAGAATCACCATACTGCTTTCTTGGTCACTCTCTTACCTATGTTAAGCTTTATTGTAACACTTACCTGAAATTGAAAACATTTGGCATTCAGTGCCCTTAGTAAATAAGACAGACTTTTCTTCATCTTGGATCCCTAGTCCCTAATACAACTGTGACTGGTATTCAAATTAATTATTGATGGAGTGACCAAGGAAACATCATTTTGCCTGCTTCACAGGTATTTTGAAAGTGAGAATATAGAAAAATGTTTCATGTTCACTATGTAAATAACATCATTATGCAAATGTAAAGGGTTATTTTTTTCTCATCTAATGATGAATAACTTCCTGAAGGCAATACTTGGTTTAAATCCTATTATTACTGATTTGCATCTTAGTTCTGTAGGACTGTTCTATACAGAGTTTGCCCAATTTCTGTATTTTAGCCTTTGTAATATTATGCAGATATATTTGGGACTCCTGGCATTTTGTGTAATTGGATATATCTTTTGGGAAACTCTAAAGGAGACTGCAGGCTTTGAGAGGATTTTTTTTTTTTTTTTTTTAAAGTTGTTCCTAGAGTAGATCATCTGTAGATGTCTTAAAATGTGCAGCAGTCTTTTTTCTGAGTTTTACTTACAAATGAAGCAGAAAATAATAAACATCATGTAACTGGGTTATGCTAATTCTGTCTGGCAACTTTCAAATTATATTAAATATCAATAATGGATATTTCTTTAAAATGCCCTAGTATGTATAATTTTTAAATTAAAAAGAGTATAAGGAATGACATTTAAAACAAACAAAAGCTTTGAGGCAAATGTGAAATACCACTTTTCTTTCAGTATTGACCAAAGGCATAGGACTGTGATCAGCAGAGATAATGGAAAATCTAGTAGTTGTAGTTAAATTTGAAGCCATCTTCTGACTCGTTTTTTGTTGGTTTAATAAATTATAATCTGGACTGTTTGTTATTTCTGATATCATTAATCACAACTGGCTTCTTGTGCCATTGTTTATGGTGTCTTTTCATGATCAGTCCTTTTAAAAAACAAAGCAAACCTTTCTGTTAAGTTGCCACACAGACAGTTCTAGAGAAAATATCTAATAATAATAGTTAACAATTATTTATTTGGTATTTCTTATGTTAATCCTCACAACTAATCTTATAAGTATTATTATTATCCCCATTTTACAGATAGGAAGTAAGGGCACAGTGGCCAAGTAACCCCAAGTTACACACACAGGTTGAACTTGCAAGTATATAAATATGCTTTAAATATATTTCTACAGGAAATATATTTAACAGAAAAAGAGTACTAACTCCACGTACTTTGCTTTTAATTTCAAGAAGTAACAGTGATTCCAGGCATTTGGTTAACAATTATGTGGTAGGTTAATCTCAAAATAGAAAATTTGGTCAATAAGAGTTTTTATTTTGTAGTCAGAGAGCTATTTTAGGGACCTGCAGCTTGGAAAGGATATCCCTGGGACAGCAGATCCCTTAGTTCCTAATGAACAGCTGCATTACCAACACGGTTTTCTCCTGACCATGCTAGGGCTATCAGCAGGGAATCAAGCCCAGTTTATAAACTCTTCTCTTTTTTCTTTCCAGCTAGCCACGGTGCAGCCTGGCCAGAATTTCCACATGTTCACAAAGGAAGAACTTGAAGAGGTTATCAAGGACATTTAAGGAAGAGTGATCCTCAGAACTACTCTGGGACAATTTCAGTTCTCCAGTTGCCCTTAAGTTTTACTTCCAGCTCCTATTCCTTGGAAAATCTCCATTGTCTGTGCATTTTTTTAATAATGTCTGTACATAAATGCAGTTCTGAAATAAAGAAAATTTTAAAATATGTGTAAATGGGTTATGCCCATCTTATAATATAGTCTTTTGTTTGAAATTCTTATGTTAGCAGGCGAAAAGGGAGAAGGTATTAATATCCTTATCCTGTGCGAGTGTCTGTTCTAAAGTTATTTTAGTTGCTCTCTACAACAGTCAACTCTAGCCATGAATTCCTTGGTGCTGATAAATGAACTCAAACTAGCCCAGCTCCTCCCAGTGGTTAACACATGTTAATACCACTGTAAATCTATTTCAGTCCTGAAGTTTCTCTTAAATAATATGTATTTTTTTTGCTGCATTTCTTTATATGAAGGAAATGCAACTAATTGACCATCAAAAGAGCATGTTTTAGAGTCCTCAAAACAGTGATAGGTTGGAATAAGCCATCTCCAAAGTTGTCCTAGTTCTTGTTTCTTGATGGACAGTTTGGAAAGTTTTTCCTTTTTATGAAGTTAAGAACTGTAAAAATTAAATTCATGATCTTGGGCTCATCAGCAATCATTTACAGATCTCAGTCATATCAGTAAAAGAGAATTGTAAAATTCAGAAGTAGTTTAGACTTTAGAATGCACTATGAACTTCCCTCATTTAGAGCTGCCATCATGAGTGGGTGAGTGTTTAAAGAATCATTCTATTTGAGCCTCATAACAATAGCAAGTAGGTGTCATTATTATTAGTTAACAGATAAGGCTGTGTGTCCATGAACACAGAATCTGACTTGAACTCATTTTCTGATTTCAAATCACTAGCTCGTGGATCATAGGGAAATAGAGATTTGAAGTGTACTTGCACTTACATGGAGATGATGCAAAAGATTGATTTAAATTCACTAACAGGGACCCCAGGATGACTTTCTGGGCTCTGTATTCATTAGGAGGTTGTACTCAATGATGTAAAGATAGTGACTGAGTAAGTTGAGTTCCTACTAAATTCCTACTGTGGTTGCAGGGAAAAAAAATCCGCATTTGTAAACTACAATGACAGGAAGTATTTGGAAGAAAGGAAAGTAGAGGACTACAGTATTATCACCAAAGTTCTAGACTGTTCTGGTGATTTTCATCCTATTCAATGTAACATGGATTGTGAGATTTATTTAGCTCATTTTTTTTTTTTTTTTTTTTTTTTTGCGGTGCTGGGGATTTGAACCCAGGGCCTTGTGCTTGCAAGGCAGGCACTCTACCAACTGAGCTATATCCCCAGCCCTACTTAGTTTTATTAAACCCTAATAGGAAGTAGCATTGAAATAGCCTATTTCAACTTTGATTTATTCATTTAAAAAATTTATTGAGAATTCTCCTATGACATGCCAAATAATGTATTAGGCATTGGGGATATATCTGGAAAAGTTATCTATGGTCTTCATATGGATTATGAAACATTTCTAGTACAAAGAACCAAGAAATAAATGATATTCCCTTGTAACATTGTAGCTTAATGCAGAAATGCATAAAGCACAAGCTATTTTGGAGAGGTGAGTTGTCTTTGAATTATGTGCATTGTGTAGAGAAACTAAACATCAAGGAATAGCTCTTAGTTTAACTCAGCTTCAGCTTACAATTTTCCCTCCTACTGCCTGGATGGTGTATCTGTACCTTAGACTATTTGAGAAAACAGTAAATTTCATACCCTCTATAATATATACATTCTTCAAAAAGATGGAACTGTGATTTTCTGTAGAATATTAAAACAAGTCCTCTTGTGTCAGAGAAATGATCTTACTAGGAAAGGCAATGTTTTTGTGAAATGTATTCATATAAGAAACTGGCAATGCAACTTTGTATTTTGTGCAGTATAGACAAAGTGAAATAGAAAAATACCTTTTCACTCAAAAATTTTCTTAGTGCCATATGCAAATTATCATGCCACCTTCAGTGATGCAGTTTGAGGAAATATATACTGTAGACATATGACTAAGAGCAACAAATTAAAATGCACAGGTAGTACAAATAATTTAAAAGTATATTTGGTATTTGTCCAGGAGATGGCGCTGTTGAGTTTACTTTTCAGACAGTAAGACAATAGACCATTCATCTTTGTCACCCAAACAAAGAAATATTCCTTTATAGCCCCTCATCTCCCCCCACCTAATCACATGCTACTCGAACTGACTGTCTTGTGATCTATTCCATAGATGGCATAGATTTAAAAAAAAATTTTTTTTAAGTAATCTGACCCATAATAGTTAAAGAAAGGGAACAAATTATTCACCAGTTTTCATCAGCTATATCTTGTCAGTCCAGTAGCTCAGAACTTGAAGGACTATTCTGGTGATTTTACTATCCTGTCCCGATGACATTCAAAAACTTTTCACTTCCCATTCTGGTTGTTTTTGGGAAACATGTAAATTGGAAGATCTTGTTTGCAAGTTAACTTGACCAGTATTTTGATGTATATTTTGGATTGGGTGCACTGCAGCATTTTGCTCTACAATGACTATACTTTCACCTGGGTTTATTGCCAGCTTAAAGAAAATTTCTGTGGCTTTATTTGGGTGTAATGTTTTGCATATTTTGTATCTATTTGTTCCCTTTTCTACTGAACAACTTCTAGCACTTAGAAACGATGGAGTCGGTAGAGTTAAGGATTCAGAACTGGTTTTACCTGTGCTGCATGTTCTAGAAGTTGTGTGCGAAGCTGCTGTGGTAAAGAGAACAATGAAGGGATTTTATTTATTGGAGGCGGGGTGCTGTAGGGGACATCTTATTCTGGAACCAAACTTATTCAATGCACTCACTGCAGGGTTGAGGCACTTTGGTAAATAAATATGCACCTATGAAATGATCGTGTATAAAGTAGGCCTAGAGCAATTTTCTTTTCCCTTTTTATCTACCCTTGATGCCTAAGCAACGTTCGAAGTCCAGGAAAACCAATACATAATTCCGCCTTTGGCCTACCTTCCTGCAGAAGAGGAAGGCCAGTGAGGCCAAACGTGGTGGAAGACTTTTCTTCAAGCTTGCGTGAGTCACGGATGTCCTTCTATCTGCCTCGGTAGGATTTGGCCCACACCAGTTCCCATTCACCTTGGCAGCAAGTAGGCAGCTTCAGCAGACAATGGGCGCAACAGTGAGCCGGGGTTAAAAACCTGAAGCACCAGTTAGTTCCTGACGAAGCCCCTTTTTCAGTTGAGCGAGTTGAGGGATTCCCTGAGGAGATCTCCCGGCGCTGCCTCAACCAAGGAAATTTTAGGAGTACTTCTGGGGGAAAGGAGGGAAATACCCAGCCCCAACTTGAGGGTGCCAGAGAAGCAGCAAGGAGTCAGAGCGCCGCGGAGCTGGGGGCTTCCCGGGGAGGTGGGGAGAGCTCCTACGCGAACTCTGGAAGCCGGAGCCGGGAGACGCCGCGCGAGGGTGGAAAATGACCTCAGCCTTCTCTGCCACGTTCCAGCCAATCAGTCCCGCATCTTGGCATCCGAATCCAGGACCCCCGAAGCCGGAGGCGACGCGAGCCAATGAGGAGTGGGCCAGGGAAGAAGGACAGGCGGCCAGCCTATGCGGGCGGAGAGGCCCGGCTGCGCGTATCCAAGGAGCGCCAGGCTCGGGCTCGGGGGTGTGGCGCAGCGCCGGCGGGGGTGGGCGGGCGCGCCGGGTGGCAGGTGTCAGCGGCGTCGGCATTCGGCGGCGATGGAGCGGCCCCGGGGAGCTGCGGACGGCCTCTCGCGCTGGCCCCACGGCCTCGGCCTCCTCCTCTTCCTGCAGCTGCTGCCGCCGGCGACCCTCGGCCAGGACCGGCTGGACGCGCCGCCGCCGCCGGCTGCGCCTGTGCTGCGCTGGACCGGCCCCGTCGGAGTGAGCTGGGGGCTGCGCGCGGCCGCGGCCGGGGGCCCGATCCCCCGCGTCGGCCGTTGGCGCCGCAGCGCGCCCGGCGAGGACGAGGACTGCGGTCGGGTCCGGGACTTCGTCGCGAAGCTAACCAACAACACGCACCAGGTGAGCGGTCGCCGGGCCCGGGCGACGCCCGGACTGTGAGGTGCGGCCCCTGGTCCCTAGCGGCTGCCCTCCAGCCCGCGCAGCCGGCCCCTCTTCCTGCCCGGCTTCCCTGCCTCGCGCGCGGCGAGGCTCCGCGGAGCAGGAGACCCCCGGGCTGCGGCTCCGAAACTGCGGCGGGAGGAGTCGGCCCGGGCTGCGGCCCGCGGGGCTGTGTTTCGTCACAGGGGAGACAATCTTAGGCTTTCATGACATTCTTTTTTTTCTTTTTTTAAGTTGTCAAAATATCTTGAGCGTTGTTGTTTTCCGTCTGTGTAAATAATCAGATCCAGTAACATGATTACCAACCAGGAAGCTGGAGGAATAATTACCTCTTAAGTGCTTGCAGAAGTTGGGCTGCGCAGAAGCAGAGGTGTGTCCTCTCTGGATCTGTACTTTTCAGGCGATGGTGAAATCCCAAAGCAGTTGTTAGGTCACTGCGTGTATTTTAATAGTTAAAGGAACAAGCATGGAAATTAGATGACATTGAAACCCAGCTATAAAACGGTAACTTCCTTTCTCCTAAAAATTGTCCAAGTTGTTTTTCAGAATGAAGGCACAGGACCCTAGAACTTGACCCAAAATGACCTTGAGAGGCCGGCAGAACCAAAAGTCCCATGAGTAGAACTTGAGGCATGGGGTCTCTCAAACTGTATTGGAAGTGAGGGGCGCCTTCAACAGATTCAAGACAATCTAGAATTATCCATAAGTTCTACCTGGATGTACTTCCTGGGTACAAACTGTTCCACCAAGATTCTGAGTCACAGCCAATCAGCCTTCTATTTCCCCTCACCCCGGGCTGCTTGAATTCCTTGCTACAGGCGCATCAGGGAGACAGGTTTGAGATTGCCTTCTGTTCCTTTGTCAGTCAACCCACAATAAAACTTTTTCTCCTTGCAAAAACAGTGCCATAGCATTGGATTCTATATGTTCAGCCTCCGGTCCTTGCTAAATCCCATCATCATCATCATCACCACCACCACCACCACCACCACCATCATCATCATCATCATCATCATCATCATCATCATCATGATTTTGCAGTACTCTACTACTGAGCTACATTCCCAGCCTTTTTTATTTTATTTTGAGACATAGTCTCTGTAAGTTGCTGAGGCTAGCTTAGAATTTATGATCCTCCTGTCTCAGCCTCCCAAGTAGCTGGGATTACAGGCATGTACCATCATGCCCAGCTCAGTCACAATATTATTTATGTGATCTCTCTTCTTCAAAATTAACCTCTGTCCTGGTATTGAACTCTGAGCAGACGTCTGTATTGTGTTGCCACAAAATTTCCAATAGCTAAGAAATATATTGTAGATATTCTGCTTTAAGCCAGTTCGTGGTCAAAAAAGACTTTCAAAATTGTGGCATTTCTGTCTGTGGGGACCAGTAGCTCAACCTTTGACACACTACTGATGAAGAAAATTGTTAGCTAACTTCTGGTCCTTATTTTAGTGTGATTTGGGCATTTTCCTCATGCTTTTTGTAAGATTAACAGTTCTTGCAACCCACATTTGCAAAATGTATTTTCAACTCAATATATTTTCTCCCTTCTCCTTGCCTCTTTCAAAGAGAATTGCACATGGAGACAGATGAGTGGCTGGTGTTATGGGCCTGCACTTGTCCTTGTGTTACCACATTCCATTCCAGTATCAGCTGAGCCATGGTGTCTTCTTGGACTATCTTTCTGGACCACTCTTGTTCTCAGATCCGAGGGCATGAGGCACTTGAAGTTAAGGCGCAAGAATTCAAGGAAAATGCATGCATTATAAAGCAGTCCAAGCAGCAGCTGTATTAAGGTATCTAAGCTAGTGCTGAAGGTTGGGTGCAGATAGGGTGGAATGAGTTCTGGGAAATCTTCCTGTTAGATGAGAAAAAAATAATCTTGTACACTTCTTTTTCTTGGTGGCGGGGGGAGTTGAGAAGGACTCCACAACACTGATGCTTAATTTATGAGGACCACATCTTCCTTGGGCAAGCCAGACACAGCATTCTCACTCCATATTTCAGAATCTTTTGCTGGTTGATGTATCTTTAGATCTGCTACTTCTGGATTTATCCTTTAGTCAAAAGTTTCTGATTAATTCAGATTGCTATGTCATTTGTGATATATTGATTCCAAACCAAGAGGTTGTGAAAACTGGCTCAGGGGGATCTAAAACCATTCATTCTTTGAAGTCCATATTAAAGAAATTCCCTCAATTTCTTACATTTTATTTAGCTGCTGTTTCTGATATTTTTTTTTAAGCTTTTTTCTTCAGTCTTCTTTCAGCAACCTTAATTAAAATAGCTATTTTTGCAGTTGTTACTCATCCAACTCTGTTCTTCAGAGATCTCGTCCTTTTTGTAATTTGTGTATCTAGTTAAAAAGCAGAGCCTTGCCAGGTGAGGTGGCACACACCTGTAATCCCAGCAGCTCAGGAGGCTGAGGCAGGAGGATTGCAAATTCAAAGCCAGTCTCAGCAAAAAAGTGAGGTGCTAAGCAACTTAGTGAAACCCTGTCCACCTGTCCCTAAAGGAAATACAAAATAGAGCTGGGGATGTGGCTTAGTGGTCAAGTGTCCCTGAGTTCAATCCCCAGTACTTAAAAAAAAAAAGTGGAACCTTTGGCTGGGTGTGGTGGCACGCACCTTAATTCCAGCAACTCGGGAGACTGAGGCAGGGGATCACAAGTTTAAGTCCAGCCTCAGCAACTCCCAAGACCCTAAGCAACTTAGCGAGACCCTGTCTTAAAATTAAATAATAATAATAATAATAATAATAATAATAATAAAAGAACTGGGGGTGTGATAGAGCACCCCTGGGTCCAATATCCAGTACCAAAGAGAAAAAAAAGTGAAGCCTATGTTAATAACTTTAACCTTAGAAATGATTGAGTAAAGTAGCTCTTAACTACTTACTTGACCAAGAATTGTTATGCAGTGGTCTGTTCTGCTTTTCAATTCTATATTTTTAGAAGTCATATTAAATCATCCAGAACTATACTGAAGAGATCTAATATTTTGGGATCCCTTGAAAATTGTGCAAAATTAAAGTATGAGCATGACAGAACAACTTTTTATCACATCATATGTTTTTGTATACCTAGGAAAATGCCATTTAGTTTTTCCTACATAATATTCCAGAGTTCAATTCCCAAGAAAAATCAAAAGTTCTTGCTTCTTTTCTTAACTTGATGCTATTATTTTCAAACCACATTAATTCATATAATCTATGTATGTGAATGCCCTCCAAGAGCCCAGATCTGGGGTTGGGATGGGGTTGCCAATTTATGAAGAAAAGATAATTTAGACTGGAGAATGAAAGCCTCAAATGTTTTAGCAAGCCTTCTATGTTTCTATGGCTCATGAGACTATATTAACATATAACTAATTTATTTTAACATACACATTATTTTAACTAATTTATTTGCTTTTTTAAGAAAGCAGCAGATTATTCTCTTTGCTCAAGCCTCCCTGTTTCTCTCTAGGTTTCCTTTCATATTCCTTCTTTTCAATCTTGAATTTAAGTCTATTTCACATCTATACAGAGTTTATCTTGCACAGCATATATTTTTCATGTAGAAGTCAATGATTAAGTACTCTATTTTGGGATTTGAGGGAGGAGAAGGAAAGACTTTTTTCTAGTTAGAGCGTTATATAAGAGACTCTTAAGAAAGAAAGTGGAAATCAAAATACTAGCCGTTACTAAAAACAGAAAACAGAAGGAATGACAAGAAAATAAAGAAGAAAGACAACTACTTCTACTTTATCCAAAATCATGCTTCCAAATTTCATTCTGAGGGTGTGACATGCCATGGAAAGGCAGCAGAGCATGGGACAGGCTGTGAGGCCAGCCCCTCTGCATTTGATTCCTGCCTATTACAATTAGCTGTGTTAACTTGAGTAAATTACTTAAGCCCTCTCTGTGTCTTAGTTCCTAATCTGTATAATGGATAGTAAGAGTTCTTAATTCATAGGGTGGTCATGAGAAATAAATGAATGTGTGTATAAAATGTATTAACTCATTAGAATAATATCTGACACTTAGTTAACACTGGCTAGCTATTATTTTTATTTTTAGGGATTGTTCATAAGTGCTGTTTTCTGAGAGTCAATGGTCTTCCTTTTGCCTTTAACCCAACACTGTTTTCAGGCTACATTTTTAACTGAATCTTTCCTTCCAGTGCTTGGAGTGTTCACGATATGTATAACCTTTGTGCATGAGAGAAATTGAGCAGGCCTGGAAGATTTTATTAATATTGGTTGCTAAGTTGGGTTGCTTCAAAACACTTCCCCAATAAGCACCCCTTTGAGGGTAGGCATGAAACTTTGTCTTAAAGAAGCAGTTGAAATGCCTTGGCCACAGTTACGTGGTGGTGGCTGACATAATTTCCTTACTTCTCATTCCTGTGTACAGGCCATTCAACAATTTCCTTAAATCTTTTTAAACCTACGATTAATAAAGCCAGGAACTGCTGCTCATGCTCTCTCCTCCCTCTGTTCCTGTCACTAACTGCTTCTTTATACAAAACTTCCCAACTTCTACCCCAACATCAAAGCATCTGGTTTTTTAAATAAACAGGCCCTGTGGAGAGGCTGTGTTGTATGAGCCGTCAGCTCGGGGAAGAATGTGTGTGTTTGTTTGCGGCACTGGCAGGGCTGAGTCCAGGCTGACAGGACTGAATGTGCCTGTTGGTGGTTTCAGGGAGCTGCTGCTCTCAGCCTGTTGTTGTGGATCACCAGGCCTTTGAACACCCAGAAATCTGAAGGTCAGTGCCTTTAGCTGCCCCAGAACTTCCTATCTGCCTCATTCATTCTAGTACTTAGCCTGGCTGCATGCTACCTTCACCAGCACCCCACTTCCATCCTTTAAGTTGCTTAATCATCTCTTGAGGCCTGTTTTCTCTGTTCATGTTTGGATCAAGGCATGGGAATTCTGGAGATTCTCCTTCCTGGTCGTGGTTGAGCTGGGTGAGCAGAATCCTCATGGAGAATCCTCTCCCATGCAGTGTACTGGTTCGACCTTTAACATCAAAGGGATGTTAATATGATGTGTGCATCAGGGTTGCCAATATGAACTATTAACAAATTTGAAGAAATCTAGTTTCTTTAGGGAAAAATTAGTCTTCATCTAGGGTTTGGTTGAGGTGAAAGGAGAAAGTTAGCCAGGTGTGTCAAATGGTGCAAGGGGAACACAGTGTAACAATTAGGTAAGTTCTCTGCTGGCTCAAATATTTGGCTTTGTGCACATTGATTTTTAATTAGAAATTTGAGTTTTATCTCTGCTTATGAAAATTAATTGAAAGAAGGCTTATATTCTGGTTAGTTTCTAATGGCTGTTTTCTTTCTGTAATAATGATAATAATAGGCTCTTCGCCCTGCTGTTATGATCTGCTCTTTCATGTCAGGTTCACAGAGGCTGTTAACAGTTTCTTCTTGCACTCTGCCTGCTTTCAATCAGCTCTCTTTAACAGGCATCAGACTCTCAGTGGGCGACTGCAGAAACTCTGCTCCCTAGTTGGCTGTTCGGCTTGTGGGAGCATCTCATGCCAGACACTGTTCAGCCCCCAGATGTAGTGGTCAGCCGGAAAGAACATTCCCTTTTTCCTCCCTTCCTACTCTCACTCCCCCTCAATTTCTGTCTTTACAGAAAATTAACTGCATTTTGAGGCTGGAGAAATGAGGCTCAGATGTTTTATACGTTTAGGAGCTAATGTTTAAGGCAGATGAAACCATCAAATTTGACATGTAATTAACTTTAGAAAGTGCTATATGGTAATCGTTCCAAATATGAAATATGAAATGCATTTGTAAATTTCTGATAAGTTTTCAGTTTGCCTTCTCTGCTTTGTAAACAGTGTTCCTGTTGTATCTTTTACCACTCTTTTGAAAGAAACTTGGTAGCAACTTGTTCCTCCCGCTTTGTGCCTGTATGTTGGCAGGTTTTAGGAGTAATGGTGCTTGAGGAACAAGCTGATCGATTTCAGTCAGCTCTAGGCAGCTTTCTTGGTTGTTTAATGGTAGCTGTTGTCAAAGTTGGCTTGGTCATGTGACTTTGAGCCTGCTGGGTTGAATGAATCGTCATGACAGACCCTTCATATCTATACAGATTGTCAGGAGAATCTGGACATGTGGGTTTATTTAAAGATTGAGGCTATTTTTCCTTTTGTACCCCCAACCAAGGCTCGGAAAACCACAGTAAAAACAAAATCCTTCCATGTAGAACCTGTGGTATTCTGCTGAGAAAGTCCTCTGTGATTGTAATTTATGTTTTATTTTGTGTTTCAGTCTCTGGCCCTCAATTCCTCATCTACAACATGAGAAGTTTTGGACTAGCTTTTAAATGGCAAAAAAAAATTTCTGTGATTCATATGGAAGAAGAGGAGGCCAGAGGTTGTGATCACAAATGTTTATTGGTTTATTCCAAATTTAGAAGCAAATTGTGACTGTTCAGCTTCTCAGTCGAACTTGAACATAGCGTAGATTTCACATCTGGGGGTGATTTGTTACCACCTCCAGGATTTGTTGCAGTGAAATATGAGTATTTTTAAAAGATAGGAATATTTTTTTCATACAACTTTGAAAGATATTTGTCTCTTATTTTTGGGTAATAGTTAATCGTTCCTCTTGGCTGAACAATCTAATGCTAATAAAAACTACTAGCTTGGATAGTCCAAAAGCAAATCCAAAGACATGTAGCAGTAAATGTGAGGTTTTTTTCCTAAAGTGTTCTGCAAAATACTGGAAACTTTTTTTTTCATTCTCACTGCCTGTGTGTTTGAAAATAGCTTACTTTAAGCATACTTATACATAGAAACTTAGATGTGATTAATTGGCTTAACTTTTATTTTCAGTTTTATTTTCATTTTGGGGGAGGTAATCATGGATTGAAGGGATTGAACTCAGGGGCACTGGACCACTAAGCCACATCCCCAGCCCTATTTTGTATTTTACTTAGAGACAGGGTCTCACTGAGTTGCTTAGCACCTCACTGTTGCTGAGACTGGGGCTTAATTTATTTTCATCAGGAAAAAAAATGTACATTTGTTCTCCAAGGGCTTATGAATACTATCCCTCTTATGTTTTCTTTTGTTAGGATTTTTTTCTCCTGTATGTTCTGAAAAAAAGCTAAGTTTTAACATTGCATTTATGTCTATTTGCAAATCTCCTTCAACTGTAAGATCATCCTGAAGAACCAAGACAGACTGAACTAAGGACAAAAGTTTTAATTTACTTAATACTTCTCAGAGGAGTTTGGAACAAATTCTACTTGTCATGAGGGATTCAAATCATAGATATGTTTTATACGAAATTCAAAAGAGAAAGCTTAATATCCAGATTTGAGTTGGGGCTCTGCTGCTTCATAGCTGATCATGGATAATCACTTAACTTCCCTGACCTTTATAGTTGACCTTTATCTCTGTAAACCAGAGATGCAGGCTCTCAGGGTTGCTTAGAGGGTCATATGAGAAGTTCCCTCCAAGTGGCTTGTTAAATGTAAAGTATTAAGTGTATGTCATTCATTTCAACACTTCCTGCCATGTACTGAGTGGAGTTCATGCCTCTGCATAAACACAGCTAGACACTGGTGCCATTGCAAGGCTTTAGATGTTCAGAGGTGGCTTTCTGGGAGTCTGAAAGATGGCAGGAGCACTACCATGCAGTGGTCTGAGAAGTCCTGGATAAAGAGACAGTCCAGGTGTGGAGGTAATTCTGTAAAGGCACTAAGTTAGGAAAATCTGAGACATGCTGAGGGGATGGCCAGTGGACACTATTGTAGAGGAAAGTAATTGGTGAGGAATATGACTAAGATTTCCATGAAGACATACATGGAAGTAAAAAAAGATAGCTTTTTAAAGGGGTAGAAAGAGAGGAACAGTGTGGGTGGGTAGTTTGTGACTAGGACTTAACTAGCAAAAGTATTTCAACAGAGCTAGACATGAGGCCAGAGGTGGGAATGGGGAACCAAGAAGAGTTGCTCTTTCACAGGCTGGTCATCGCTGCAGACTTGGGAGCATATGCCCAATAGGAGAGTGGAATAGAGGGCAGGGCAAATTTGAAATGCTAGAGGTTCTGAGGAATGCTCCCAGACTTCAGGATGTTATTGAAGGAGAATGTGAACCAAGGTGTGAAAAACTAGGTGCCTGTGACAGAGTTCTTTTCTGAACATTAGTGAACCAGGATGAAGTTGAATGCTGGCTAGTAATATGTTTAATAGCTTGAGTCATGACTGTTAGGCTCTTCAGCGGGTCACGTCTCTCGCTTTTATGGATGAGACTAGATAACTTGCTTATGAGCCAAGAGCTGAGGTGGAACCCAGATGTCCCCACACAGTGCTGCACGTGGAAATATTTCATAGAGATGTTTTAAGTCAATGCACTTTATGTAGGGGTAAGGCAAGATTGGAGACCCCAGTTGTCATATAACTATGAATACTACTCTACTCCTTCAATAGAGCTCAGTTAGCCTTTCTTAGCCCTCATTTCTTCATCATATAAAATGTAGTATTATTGTGAGGGTTTGAAAGGAAAATATACATGAAGATGTTTTGAAAACCTTGAAGTACCATGTGAATATGACTTGTGTAATTTCTTAATAAGCCTGTTAATCTGTCACAGCCCATGACCCATTTGTCAGCCAAATGATCCTGATAAATACAGCCCTTGAGCCAACTTCCAAGGAACATGTGCATAAAAGGAGACAGATGAGGCATAAATGTGTTTGGTTTTATCACTTGGCAGGGTTGGATGACAGGTTTAGGCGGGGGTGGCAAGAATGAGAGACTGACACAAGTGCTTCTTACACTTGTAAACTTTGTGATCGCATCAAAGTTTTAACTTGTTAATATGATTGCTAATTCTTTGAGGAAGTGGTTTGGAAGTGAGGGAACAGTATCTCAGATATCAGACCTGGATTCAAACTTAAGTGGTAACTATGGACAAATTAATTTCTCTGAACCTTAGTTTTTTCATTGATTAGAATGGAAGATCTAATACCTACCTACCTCTTAGGGTCATTGGGAAGACTGAGTCTGTGGGAGTTAGCATGTGTTCATCATTTATTGAAAGTTTCTTACAATGATTACCTCTACAAAGTTTCCAAAATGTTGCCAGTTAAATGCTTATGTATTTGTTTATGTGCTTAAAAATTTTCATAACTGTATTAGTCCTAGAGAATCGTTAGGAGTACTCACAGGAACCAAATCTGAATTAAGAAATGTACACTTGTCTTTCATATCTACAGGTTCCACATCCTTGGAGTCAACCAAACATAGATTGAAAATATTAAAACATTGCATCTGTACCAAACTTGTACAGACTTTTCCTTGCCATTATTTCCTAAACTGTATAGTATAACTATGACTTACACAGGATTTACATTGTAGTTATTATAAGCAATTTAGAGATGATTTAAAGTATATGGGAAGATCTTGTAGGTTTTGTGCAAATACCATAGTGTTTTACATGAGGGACTTGAGCATCTGTGGATTTTAATATCTGCAGCGGATGGGGGACTCTTGGAACCAATGCCCTAGAATACTGATGAACAACTATATTACTTATATTTGGACTCAGAATAAAGAAAAGTGGTAAGGGAGAGATCATCTTGTCTATCTGAAGTATCTTTCTTGAAGCTATAGGAGATGGAGGAAAAAATAATTATCAGATTAATAGAAAATCATCATTATATACCTGGTCTTCTCATTATAAAAGTTTCAAGTATATGTAGTTAGTTTTGAATAACTTACAATTTTAAAAAAGACCATTCATAATGTCATAAATACTTTTTTTCCCCTTCGGTTTTTAGTTTATTAGAGCTAGTGACTGGTCTTAAGTTGATAGCTCTGAAATTGCATCTTGTATATTTCACCCCTTCATTAACTGAGCAGCTGCTAACAGCTTTGCCCTCTCTTGACACTATGATAAGTACTTTCTTAGGAACTTTTCTTGGAAGACTCACAGACGAGAATGTTAAAGGAATTACTTTTAATAATATGCATATTTCTTTAACCTACCATTTCACCACTTCTGGGCCTATGTTAATCCTCAGTTCCAGTTAGAGTGACCTTCTCACAGGTCTGTTAAGCTCTGTTGCTTCTGTCTTTGTTCTCATGGCATTCCCCCTGTCTGAATATACTTCTACCCCTGTTCTCTCCTCTAACATTTAACTGTGCCATGTAGTGTAACACTACAGTGTTCTGTCTTGTATTCAGTTTCATTTATAAAACTTTTATTCCCTGGATTATAAATTCCTTAAAAGTAGGGCCCAACTTGTACTAGGAGGCCTTTATTGCTTTTGCCCCACACAGTGCTAGAGAAAGAGTAGCATTTAAATGTGTTGTCTGAAGTCAGACAGACATGAATTTGCAGCTTTGCTCTGCCACTTACCAGCTGTGTAACTTTGGGCAAATAACTTCTCTGAGCTCCTTTCTTCATTTACAAAGTAGCAGTGATGCCTTGTAATAATATATGCAATAACATTTTTTTTTTTTTTGTGGTGCTGGGGATTGAACCCAGGGCCTTGTGCTTACAAGGCAAGCACTCTACCAACTGAGCTACATCCCCAGCCCCGAAATAACATTTTAATAAGTGCTTGATAAAGGTTAAATACTCCCTTCATTATTCTGTAACTCAACCATGGTTTATTGAGTACCTGCATATGTTAGACAGAGTACTGAGTCCTGGGAGCTGGTTTGGAACACACCAGATACCATCTTTGCCTTTATGGAGCTTTATGGACCAATAGAGAACATGCCCAATAAACAATATAGAATTATAAATATGATATGCACCAAGAAGAAAAGAAGTAACCACAGGAGAATAATTGACAGAGATCTTTTTATCTGGGGCATTAAGAAGGACTTGTTAAACTGATATTTAAAGATGAATAGAATTTTTCCAGGAGGAGTATACCAGGCAGAGAGAACAGCATGTTCACAAGGCTCAGGACTAGAAAGAGCTTGGTGTACTCAAAGATCTGGAAGAAGGCCAATGTGGTGTAGCAGAGGAAGTGAGGAAGCAAGTCCCCACACCCAGTGGGTGAGCAGCAAGCTCTATGTCTCTGGCAGCTCAGTCAACTGGCAATGGGGACATATCTCTTCCTCACTTTCTTTTCTTTGAAATGGAACTAATATGTAAAAACGAAATGTTGAAGGTTTGGAAATGTAGTTCATTTACTGGGCATGATTAGAATAGTTGTTCTATGAAAGTGAATTTTTTAAAAACTAAGCCTGCCCCTGCCTTTTAAAAAAAATTTTTTTCAGTTGTAAATGATTACAATACCTTTATTTTATTTATTTGTTTTTATGTGGTGCTGAGGATTGAACCCAGTACCTCACATGTGCTAGGCAAGCACTCGTCCCCTGAGCCACAACCCCAGCCCAGCCTGCCCTTGTAAGTGCCAAAAATTTTATTGTTTTAATGAAAATTTTTCTGAAATATTTCTTAGTCACTTTTGTCTATAATATGGCCCTGGATCATTAAGAAGAGATTAAATTATGTTCCACATGACTCACATTATTTTAATGTGGTGTGGCATTTAATGCTTACGAGGCCATCCAGACACGTTTTTCTTCTGTTTTCAATGGCCCATTTTTATAAGCTTAGTGCCATTGTCTTTTTATTTAAGTTTATTTCTTCGTTCTACAGAAACCATCTTGCCATATCCTGCTCCTTCTTGCTGCAGTCAATGCATGTCTCTAGATACACCATTCCCCAAATATGATTTGTTTCCTCAGTAAGCTAAGAAAGCAGATTTTTAGCAAACTACAACTCTAACAAGCTTAGTAAATTGAATTAGAGTGATGGTGTGCAAGTTTCTCTTAGAGGTCAAATGTATAAGTTTGTAATGCATAATAGTGCTGCATCAGAGGTCTCCATTGCTTCCTTTAGCAAATGTTGGGGTTGCTGAGATGTCGAGATAATGGGGTTGCTGTTGTAAATTGGGTATTGTGGAACACAGAGCTGGTTTGTTGTTCTTTAAAAAACAGATAAACAGCAGTGGAAAAAAAAAACCAAGTGACTAAATTATTGATGAGTCATAGAATTTTAAAGCTTAGAGGGACCAGAAAGATTGTTATTGCAGCCCCCTCCCTCATGTTGATGTTAGATTGCATTGCCTGAGTTCGCACAGCTTTTGACAGAGCTGGAAATAAAATTCAGGCCGACTGGTTATTACCCCAGTGTTCTCCTCTGTATCATCCTGCCTCTGAGAAAACACTAAATAATTGAATAGATTTGAAAACCTGTACTTTTTTATGTTTAGCTTTCTCATTTCTAAGAATAGTCTCCATGAGAACTGGAACATTTGTGATCTTATTTTTGGCTCATGTTTTATGATCCTAGCAGTGCCTTATTTAAAAGAACTATACCCTGTTAAGATTCTCTTCCTGCCTGCAAAAGCATCACCCATGTTGTATTCCAGACATCTTCTACACATCACTGTGTCCTGTCCCTGGGTCCCCTAGTTGGAGTTTGGAAGCCTGATCCTGAATTCCCAGTCTTCATAGGAGCACCAGTGCCTTCATTGCCTTTGTATGCTGTTTGATTTGATTCTTATTATTTCCATGAGTGAAGGAGCATGATTCATTTTCACTGGATTCCCAAGAGAGAAAATGATGTATGCTCAACCAGTTACTGGACTAGGCTTTATGCTCTTTTCATCTTTGCCCCCACTTGGTAGGCTCTTTTATAGATTAAATGTCTAACTTGTACAGCCTTAATGTTTAGACTTCTGCATAAGAGAAGACTGTTTTTAATAGTATAATCTCCATGTGCTCAGAGCAACCATTATCACTGCGATTTCCTGGTGCCTCAGGGAGGGTCTAGCACATGGTGGGTGCACAGGCACACAGTCAACCCTTTGTGTCTGTGGGTTCTACATTTATGGATTCAAACAGTTTTGAATCATGAGTACTCAGGAAAAAAATTACATCTATACCAAATAGGTACAAACTTTTTCCTTGTCATTATAACCTCAGCGATAGAGTACAATGACTACACACATGGCACTTACATGGTATTAGGTATTGGTAATCTAGAGATGATTTAAAGTATACAGGAGAGTGTAAGTAGGTTCTATGAAACACTGTGTCATTGGAGACAAGGATATAAAGGACCTGAGCCTTGTGGATTCCAAGAGGCTGCTCCTGATGGTAACATGATGGGGTTTTCTGCAAGTGGCTTTTAACTTGTGATCTGCCATGGGAAAACTGATGCTCAGTTGTACCAGTGTCATTTCTTTCCGTATTTTACTGTTGATCAAGTGTGTAACTGAAGATAGACACAAGTTTCTCATGACTTTTTTCCCACCTATAGTGGCTTTTGGGTCCAACTCAAAGTTCTCCAAGTTATAGTAACAGTAATTTAATTAGGCACCTAGTTTAATTAGAGATGAAGACAGTTATTTCTGTGAAGAATGTTGTGATTTGTAGCTTTTCTTCTTAATGGCCAAACTGGACATTGTGTTAATTCAAGTGTCTAAAGTGTGTGGTTGCCCTGCATTAAGATGGCAGGCAATAGGTGGGTGGGTGAATCCTGCATCATTCTCTCTGCAGGTGGATTTACTTCAGAGAAGGAAATACATACTGTCCCCTGCTTTCTAACATGAGTTCCTGAAAACCTGTTTGACAATCAAGTGGTGACCAGAAATATCAACCCAGAGCTCTCCTCCTGGGAGTAGTAGATGGCTCTTGGGACCATAAGGGACCCTTGTAATTACCTTTCAACAGGTGCTGAACAAAAGGGCTTTGAAAGTGACTCTGAAAAGATGAATCAGAGGACAATGAAGTTAGGATGTGGTATTGGGAAGTTGCCCTTAAATAAAGACAACTTTTGTTCCTATGCCCCAGCATAACAGGGGCTCTCTGACATCCCATAACCTTCTAGTTTATCTGGTAGCAAATCTAATAAGAAGCAACTAACTTGGTCTGTTCTTCTCTCACCCTTTCATATAAACTTTTTCATAATTTTTTCTTTTTACTAAGATTAGCTTACTTACAGTTTTATTTTTTAAATGATTCCTGCTAGCTGGGCATGGTGGTACATGCCTGTAATCCCAGTGGCTCAGGAGGATGAGGCACACAAGTTTAAAGCCAGCCTCAGCAACTTAGTGAGGCCCTAGGCAACTCAGTGAGATCCCATCTCAACATAAAAAATAAAAAGAGCTGGGGATTTGGCTCAAAAGATTCCTGCTAATTGGAGGAGGTAGACTAAGAGTAATTCACACGCTGTCTAGAAAACTTTAAAGAAGAATGTACCCCCCATAAATTCTCACTTAGAGACAGTTGTTAATATTTTTAAGAGTATCCTCCAGATGCCTTTTTAACCATAGACACACACATGATTTTACATGCTGTCCTATAACCTGATTTTGCTCCATATGTTATATGTCTTTGCATGTTAGTAAATACCTGGAATGTTCTCAGTAGCACCTTGCATACTGGTTTATAACATAATATTTGACAAATCTTATGTTCTTCCCCTATAATATATGGATTTAGTAAAATCTCATGGGGTTGTTAGGTGGATAAGTGATAGTGTGTCAGATGACTGGTATGGAAGATGACACAGAGGAATGCTCAGTAACTGTTAGCTGCTAAACATCACGTGACATCTTTTTAAAGGTGTGTCATTATCCCCTTATGCTAAATTCCCAAGAGGGGGATTACTGAGTCACATGACATGAACATCTTGGTCCTAGTTTGTGACACTAAATAACTTTCCAGAAAAGCTGTGTTAGTTTACCTACTCCCACTTGCCATGCAGGAAGGTGCCCTGGTCTCACACCCTCACCAGATGCATTTTGTCAAATATTTTAATCTTTGACGGTCTGAAAAGTGAAAATGTCATCATATTATTTTTCTTTGATTACAAGTGAGACTGAGTGGCTTTTCATATTTTGTTGTCCATGTTTGTGTCCTTTTATAAGTTGCTTGTTCATGCCCTTTGCCTATTTTCAAAGACCTGGTTTTGTTTTGTTTGTTTGTTTTAATTATTGATTTGAAAAACCTTTCAGTATTAACCCTTTGCTATGTGGCAAATAATTTTTAAATGTTTTCCCCTCTCTGGTGTGTTGCTATTTAATTTCTTAAAATAGTCAAAGAAAATCCTTTTATTATGGGTTCTATTAAAATCATTTTTTGTAGAAGTCTTCCTGTTTTAAGATTATTAAAATATTCACTCATAGTACTAGTATTTTTATATTCTAACTTTTAACATTTAAATCTTTGCTCTGAAATGTATTTGAGAGTGGGGTCAAGAAAGAAGTTAGGAATTTGGCTTTTTTCCCCACCAAATAGCCAGTTTTTCCAGCACTCTCTTACCACTATCTGGAAGTGCTAGCTTTATCATATACTAAAAGAAATCTGTTCTGAACTCCGTTTTGTTCCATTGATCTGTCTTGTCTATTACCATGCAGTAACTGTGTCAGGAGATTAATAAATCTCTTGAAAAGCTGCAATAGTTTCATACTCATGTGCTCCAGAAAGGATCAAGCTGATATTTTACCTAGCTGTCTTAAACTTTTTGGTTTCTGAGCTTCCTACCCTAAAGTATGGTTAAGTTATCTGAATTACTGTATTTGCTCTGTGGCCCTTCTGGATACTGATTTTTGGACTGTTAACCTGAAAAATAGCACATTTACCTAGTTTCCTTCAATTTTGACCTAGCTTTAGATCATGCATGTGGCTGACTGACCAGATATGTTCTCTTTATGCTGGATAATCTTCCTCTTAGGCATTCTACATTACAGCAATAAGTTATAGTTTACCAGAAGGAAAACTTACTTCAACTCTTCCTACACTCTCCATTTCAGTTGTCTTTTTAATGTCTTTTTAATAACAGTGTTTGAGATAACAGACGTTAGCTCTACCTTCTGCTCGCTGGACTCCCCTACTCCTACCAGTTTTTATTTGGTTCAGTATTTTAATACTGTGGAATAATCATTGGTATTATTGTGTTAGAAGTTTTGAGTTTTCCCCTCCTAAAGAGATTATTCTGCATTTGAGATTTTTCTAGCCACAAAGCTTATACTCTACTCATATTTCTTTTGTTCTTCTTACTTTGCCTTGATTAGAACAATTGAACCAGTTTGTTGATTGTGTTCAGCTCTATGTACTGCTGTAAACTGGCCCTGTCTGAGTAAGTGATCCTGTGGCCTCCTCTCAGCTTTCTTTGGGTCTTTGAAGCAGAAGTACTATTTCTAAAGTGCCAAATGTATTTCCTTTTTTCTATTTTTATTTTCCTTCTATTTCAACCTTAACTTTGTTTATCCTGCTCTTGAAATTTTTATTTGTTTTAGCAACTGCTTAATAGCATCTACTGTATAATTAACCCTTTTGCTAGTTGGTGATATTAGTAAAATTTTATTTGTGTTACCCTTCAAAATTTTCTAAAATACTTGCATATATGTTCCTATTCTACCTGAACAACTACTTTCTACCACCATCTGCTCCCACCTCTGTAAACTCTGCTTGAGTCTCAGTATCCAGACCTTGTTTCTTCATACTCAAATATTTGACTTTCTCTTCTGTATAGTCTACCCCTGGCCAATACCTCTAGACACCTTTGTGTTTAATCTTAAACACAAAGCTAAACAGTTTTTAACTATATAGAGTTGACGGTAACTATGGTGGAAAGGAGAGGAGTAAAGTCATCATTGTGTGGGTGAACACCCAAGAACACATACTAGCATTTAACAGTGTTTTGACTGGGTCAGAGGGCAAAGAAATAAACCCTATTCAGCCATTTTTTCAAGACACCGAGGTATCTGTGGTAGAAGGAAGAGTATACACAAATCAATAATGTTGATAGCAGGGATTTGTGAATACCGTAGACTTTTATGGAGGTGTTTGTGGAGCACTTAAAATGTTTAAGACCTTGTGCTAAACCTGATGTCTGTACCACATTGTGGTGTCTGCCATTAAGAATTCACGGCATAGTGCTGAGAATGTAGCTCAGTGGTGAGCAGTTGCCTAGCATGTTCAAGGCCCTGGATTCAGTCTCAGCTCTAGGGGAAAAAAAATGCTTGAGAATCATAACCTAAGAAGAGGGGATCACTTTGAGCTGTGATAATTAGGAACTAGAATGGTTGTTTTAGAGAAAGATTGGACTTCAGCAGTCCTTCAAGTCTTTTGCACTGGTGTAGGCCCTCCATTGTGGCTTCAGGAAGAAACATCCAACATGTTATTCTGAGGAACAATGGACAAATTCAAAAGAATATAACTCTTCTTTTTTGAAATTTGCATTTTCTAAAGATTTCACTGAGTATGGAATTCAGAATTTCTATTTTTGCCAGTTTTTGAGAGATGCTGCTCCAATGTCTTCTGTTTGTTTTTGAGGCAGTGTCTTACTAAGTTGCCTCTGCTAGTCTTGAACTGTGGGCTCTAGCAATCCTCCTATCTTGGCCTCTCAAGTAGCTGGGAGGACAGGTCTCAACACCAGGCCCAACTCTGCATTCTCTTCTGACTTTCATTGTTTCTGAGAAAACCTTCACTGCCCCTTAGCTCCCCTGTCTGTGAACATCTTCCAGATATTTGGGGGATTTTTCTCTACCACTGGTTTCACACATTTTGAAATGTGATGAGCCTTGTTCATCATGTAGCTTGAGCTTGGGGTTTGTGAGCTTCTTGGATCTTTGGCTTTATACTTGTCATCAAATTTGGGGAAATTCTGGCTACTGTTTCTTCATTTTTTCTGTACCTGCTTCCCCAGTCTCCCACATTGTGTGTGCATGTGTGTATTAGTTTGAAGTTTTTATACAGTTCAATGATACTGTTTATTTTTTCTGTATTTTTTTCATGTTTCACTTTGGATAGTTTTTATTGGTATTCTTCAAGTTCTTAATCCATTCTGCATTGTCTAATCTCCTGCTGATCCTATCCCACTGTACTTTTCATCTCAGACATTGTAATTCTCATTGCTACAAGTCTGTGTGGATCTTTTTTAATGTCTTTATTGAATAACTCAATCTTGTCTAAATTTTGAACATATGGAGTATAGTTATAACTGTTTTGATGTTCTTGCCTACTAGTTCTGAGTCAGTTCAATAGCTTTTTTTCTTTATTGTGAGTCCTGTTAAGTTCCTTGAATACTGGGTGATTTTTTTTATTTAATGTTGGATATTGTGAATTTTATCTTATTGAGTGCTTGATATTTTAGTATTCTTATAAATATTCTTGAACTTTGCTCTAGAACGCAGTTATGTTACTTGGAAACAGTTTGATTCTTTTGGGTCTTGCCTTGGAGCTTTTTAAAGCAGGACCAAATCAGCATTTAGTGTAGAATTAATTTTTCTTTACTTGTAGGGTAAACATTTCTGAGTACTCTATTCAATTCCCTTGAAATATGAGGTTTTTCTACTGTGCTTGTTGGGAACAGGAATCATTGTGATCCTTTGTGAGTTCCAGACACTTTTCTCTCTAATCTTGTCAGGTGATTTTTTCCCAGGCCTAGGTAGATGATGGAATTTTTCATTCACCCTAAGTCAGTTTTATGACCAGAACCTTCTGTGGAAAAATAACATATGTTTACATTGACTGCTAGAGCATGTGGTCTGCCTGGAGCTTGTGGTAGCTCTGGATATTCCTGCTCTTCCTCAAGGAACTCATTGATGTAATTTCAGACACTGTCTCCTTGCTCAAGGGAACATGTGGTCTTGCTGTGTGTGAAATATCTTACAAAACACATTGCTGTGTCAGTGTGTAAGCTTTGGTTCTGGGAGTCTCTCACAACTCTACTCCTTAGATGCTTGGTGAGACTACATGTATGAATAGCCCTTCTGTCCTTCAGAGATTACGAGAAGCTCTGCCTGAACATTTGAGAGTTAACCAGCATTTATTCAGCAAGCCCTATGTGAGGCACTCATGGTACCTCTTGCAAAGATTGTTTAAGAGGGTCTTTTGACCTCAAAGGCACTTCCCACCCAGAGGGGGATAGTGTAGGTGAACTTAGGAGGACCACAAGAGAAAATCAGAAGATAAGCAAAACAGTTCATGTTTTGAGTTTTGTCTTTTCAGACTTCTTTGTTTGGATTAGTGGTTTGGGTGACCAAGTAGCTGGCATCCCACCATTTATAGATGTGTTCTGTTTTGAGATTGAGTTTGTGGTTTGGGAAGGATATATTATATTCATTTTCAACAAATGCTTGTTGAGTGTGCAGAGTATCCCTATGATAGGCATAGGGAGTACCAAGAAATATAAAGTTACATCCTCTGCTTGTAATGAGCTCCTCATATTTGGGAAGGGAGGACATATTTAAGATTTAAAAACCTGGGACATAAGTCTTAAGAAAAAACATAATCACCAACATTTAATAGAAATGTATACTAAATTATTAATAGGAACAGAGCTTGGGGAGGGACCTTTACTTTTTGTTATTTACACTATATATAGTATATAATTTCTGTATGGTGGCCATTTTAATCAAATGAAGCTATTGCCTTGTTGGATTTTTTATTTTTTTATAAGTTAAAAAAGGATATAGACTAGAAGAATATTCATATCTGAAATATCTCTGCATAGTAGAACTATGAATAATGCTTCTTTTGTTATGCCTCCTTAGAATTGTCTATGTTGTCTATAATAGAGATACGTATTATTTTATTTATGTATTTTTTCTTGTTGTTTGTGGTACTGGAGATTGAACTCAGGAGCCTTGACCACTGAGCCACATCCCCAGCCTTATTTTGTATTTTATTTAGAGACAGGGTCTCACTGAGTTGCTTAGCACCTTGCTTTTGCTGAGGCTGGCTTTGAACTCTCCATCCTCCTGTCTCAGCCTCCTGAGCTGCTGGGATTACAGGCATGTGCCACCGTGCTTGGCTGTGTTATTTTATACATTTGGGAAAAAACTCAAAAGCACCTCAATGATGATTACAGTAGTATTTTAACATATGTACCATGTTTTGGACAATACACTCTCTCTTTTTTGCCTCCTGACTCACACTACAGCTCTAGTAAGGTTTATTATTATTATTATTATCATTATTACTATTATTATTATTTTATTAATATTACTATTGAATAAAAATGAAACAAAGCCATGTGCTTTTGCCTCTTGTCATTTTGGCATTAGACTGGAAGCAAAAGGAATGCAGCTACTAACTATTCAGTTACACTGTGAAGATGGCCTAGAAAAATTCAAATTATGCTGATTGGGTTATAATTATGTCTGTCAATGTGGGCTCTGATCTCTTGTTTTAAAGCATCCTAAGAATACTTTGCCATATCTTTATATTTAGTTCTGTTGGAGAAAGCAATTAGATTATCCCATTTCCCCATCTGGTGCAGTGAAGAAAACTCATCTGCTTGGCTTACTTTATGTAAGAGAGAATTTAAATTTCCAAGTTATTTGTGATCCAGGTTAAATAATTAAAAATCATCTCTCCCAAATTTTGTTTTGGAAATCCATGTCTCCTTGTAATCATGAACTTAATTACTCTGGACAGTGATAAAGTTTTGAATTATTTAAGGAAGTCAAAAATTGAAGGAGAGAGGATGACTTTTCTAAAGGAATTTCATTTCTTTTTCCCCTTATAGCATGTGTTTGATGATCTCAGGGGCTCAGTATCCTTGTCCTGGGTTGGAGATAGCAGTGGGGTAAGTAACATTTTGATTCTATTTCAGTCTGGCAAAAAGATGTAGACTTATGGGGCTTAACCACTAAGTATCGTTACTTCCTGAAACTGCAAAGCACAGGCTCAGAGAACTCATGGTCACAGGACAGACTTTCAGGAAGCTATAGTTGTTTGGTTTTGCTTTAGAACTGGGACCATCTTAAGACCCCCTTCTTTCATAGTAGGAAGATGGACTTTGGTGGCTCCTTAGCATCAAGATGCAAGAAGAAGAAAAAAGGGGAAAGAGAGTGCTGTGTGCTAAGAAGGGAAGCCCCTGTGTAGAAACAGAAAAGGGAACATTACACATTGTGGCATTTTCCCGCCAAACTGCGTTTTTCCTGTGTCCTTTCCCCCAGTTATGTTGAAGGACTGTGGCATCTGTGGGCCCCTGGTTGTTCAACTCCATCCATTCTCCCTATGCCGACAAAAAGAGGCACTGCCAGGATGGGAGGAATGAAAGTACCTTCTCCCTCCTAGTGTGCAGCTGGTCTCCCACAAGGAGGATATGCCGAGGGTCCATGTCACATGCCTCCTGGTGTTCCAGTAGTACATGTATCTTGAAGGCACATGATAGCCATATCAGAAGCCTAAAGAAATAAAATTGTGGTTTGGAAAGCAAGTTGTAGCTTAATTATTTTTTTAAACTTCCAATGGAATTTCCTTAAACTTGTCTCAGTTTCTTCTAAAACTTGTTGGACCCTAATTTCCATGATTTATCCCTTTATCTAAGATAGGTATATCTCCAAGTTTTCTTATTATATCACTTTTTGAGATTTCCTAGACTCCTGTACTAATCTATCCAGAATCTCTTTCTTATGAATATTTTTGTAGAAAAATAGTTATTTATAAAAAGAATTTTGTGGAGAACTAACAGCAGGAAGAACCGAACAGATTATATATCTCACAGTTGTCTAACAGCATCCATGATATTCTAGCCTCTGTAGACATAATAAAAGAGATGATTCTTGCCTGAGAATGTCTTATGATAATCTGGATACAAAGTAGTTAAATCCTTCCTTTGTTGTAACAAGTATTTGAATAGCTCTGCCTCTCTGCTTCAAGTATAGGACAGGAGGATCATCCCGTCGAAATGAGTGGAGGAGTGTAAGTCCTAGCAACTTAGTACTTCTTGGTTCTTGGATATGTTTGAATGTAGTCTGCTACACAATGGGACTTTCAGCAGCCTATCAGGTGTGGTTTAATACCATCACATATCAGCGTGTAATCTGAGTATCTTTCTCATTGACGAAATGCTTTTGTCTCTCTCCAGGTTATACTAGTCTTGACCACCTTCCACGTACCACTGGTAATTATTACTTCTGAACAGTCCAAGCTGTATCGAAGGTGAGATGACCAACATGTTAGGGGCATTTGATAAGTAACACGTTGCGAGTGTAAAGTTCCTTGTTCTGGACACTGTGGAGTCTAACGTTGATTTAGATCTTCTTGCCATCTTCATTTTTCACCAAACTATCACACTCAACCCACTTTTTAATGTCTACTTAGCAACCTAAAGAAGGATGAAAAGGGCACTAGTGCCAAGGAGATGAGGTCACCTGACTGAGGAGCAGAACAATAAAGGAAGATGAGGGTCTTTAGGAGTGCATGTGAATGTTAATTTACATAGATATTTATTTGCAGGAGGTAGTACAGATTTTGATACATCTCTTTATTATGAACACAGAAATGATTTTTTATATTCTTGAAATGAAAATTTTCATTGCACCTTCTGAACAAATATTTTTTTATCGAACATTTTAAGGCCTAAAAAGATTGTTCCTGTACTAGATGGAGATTATTAGGTGACTGTTTCTCCATAAGAAGGAAGTTCTCAGGTCAAACCTACCAAAGTGCCTTGTAGAGTTCACACCAGTAATGACAGTGGCAACCTGTGTTCTGTTAACATTCGCATCTTAGAGTTGTCTCCTCCAAGGTACAGAATAGTTAAATAATAGGTTCTTTCCTTAAAACTCAAGACCAGAGTTAACTTCCCCAAATTACCAATTATCTTCTCAATCCTTTGTGTCTATTTCATTCCCCACCCCCACCCCCACCCCTAGAGACCTAAAGAAGTCATGGCATCCCAGCAGGTGATGCAGAAACTACCCCAGGGACAGAGTATCTTCCAGGGGTCATGTTGGTTTCTAAGAGTTCTTTATTTGACTATTGGTCTTGACCAGGTGGGAGGGAACCCATGTTGAAGCTCTAAAGTAAACCAAACCAACCTCCTTTCCCCAGTAAGTGTGATCCTTGCCTGCTGTTCCTGGGTCTGGAGCCAGAGCTCTCTGCCCTTCCACACAGTAATGTTGGCTTAAAATAGGTAGGTGGACCTTTAGGCCAAGAAGGAGCTGCCATCTTGAATTACTTGTAAGCTCTATGAAGGCAAGGCTCTGGACCATTTCGTGGTGCTCCAGCATCTACCAAATGACAGACCTGTCAGCTGGCAACAAGTGTTAATAAATGAATGCCTTGGATTCTCTATAATCTTTAGAGTAATGGTATATTTTTGTTTGTTTGATGTAGAATTGACAATGTATTGTGGAATCCTAGTGCTAGAAGGGGCTATAATTGGTGACATTGTTTATTTATTTAGAACTGTAGTTCAATCATTTCATACAGATAAAAAGTCTCCTGTTTGGGAAGGGAAAAATACATTTTAAAATGTGTAACTTTAGTAAATCTTTCTAGTATTTAAGAATCCTTGTTGTTATGAAATTTCTCCTCATGTTATAGCTTTCTTTGCCAACTTATCTTTCATTATAAAAGCAATATAATCTTAATATAATATTCAGAAATTCTAACATCAAGAAAGAAATTCACCCAACAGCTGAGTATAATCTTAGTTTATTTACAGGTAATTATCTTGATTTTCTCCTTTAATATTTCTCCTTTAATGTCGGCTATCTAGTCTTGGGAAGCAACGTGGGAGCTGCCAAGTTCTGTTGGCAAGCAAGCCTGGAATTGAATCCTAGCACTGTCATTTGCAATCAGAATGAACTTGGGCAAGTCATTTTCACCTCCTAGTCTTTTCTGTCTTATGTAAAAGGAGGACAGTAATAATGCCTACCTCAGTGTTGCAAGGAATGCTTTGCAATGCCTGGCATGGAATAAGAGCTTGGTGCTATATGCTGCTATAAATGCCAGTGGCCATGGATGGCACGTGACCAGCATGCACTGGCACTGCTGTACAATTGTTAAAATGAACTGAAATCAGCTGGGTGTGGTGGCGCACACCTGTAATCCAAGCGACTTGGGAGGCTGAGTCAGGAGGATCGAGAGTTCAAAGCCAGTCTCAGCAACTTAGCGAGGCCCTTAGCAACTCAGTGAGACCCTGACTCTAAATAAAATACAAAATAGGGCTGGAGATGTGGCTCAGTGTCTGAGTGTCCCTGAGTTCAATCCCTGGTTCCAAAAATAAATAAATAAATAAATAAAAAAGAACTGAAATCCTTCCATGCCAGTTGGTAAAAAGTGATTGCCTGCCCCAAATACCTCCGTAGCTTCTACATATGCACAGCTCTGCCCCTAGCTCCTGCTACTGTGCAGATGTTACTAACTCCTGGCCTTATGAGCTGCACCCATTCTGTTAGTCAGTGTCCATATAGTCCCCTCTTCTAGTAAGCCCTCATTTTTTTGGAAGGACATAATTTTCTTAATCATTACTCCATTGGATAGTTACAGCTAGTTCTTTCACTGTAACTAATGTTACTGTGATTAAAATCATACATGTTTGTTGTATAGGGGATACTCATTTCCGGTTCAATTTTTAGTATCAAATGAAAGCCTCCTTTTTGATTGATGGTTACATGATTTGATTCAACCTCTCCAGGTTGAATTATCTTCCACAACTAATGCTCCAGCCACTTTTTTTGCTTTCCTTCTCAATTCACTTCTTGTTCTCTATGCTGTTCTTTGATCATGCAGCTGGAATTGAACCTAACAGTTTCCTAAGGGAGACCCATGAGAGCGAAAGCATTTTCAAAAGATTTTCCCCCCATCCTTTTGCTTTTCAATATCGTGCCTACTTTAAGACAACCAAAACCAAAATAAGAACCAGTCTTACTGTGTTACTGTTTAAATACCCACCCCCATCTGACTCAGCCATTTTTCGTCATATATTTGTCTGTTCTTGTGAGAACCCCTTTGCTAGCATGTAATTTACTAGAGAGCAGTTCCCTTTGTTTCTGATTCAGTATGATGTTACCAGAGTTCTTTTTCTTCATGTTGCACAGCAGTACTGTTGTGTTTTAACCACAGTCAATTTGAATGTTAATCATCTCTTCCCTACTAGTAAGTGAAACCTGATTCCTACCTGCTTCCAGAGTTCAGGTAGAAACTGTAAATATGCCTATTGCCTCTCCAACTGGGCTGGCCTCCATGGAAGTGAGTCACATTGTTGAACACACTAGCCAAGAGGTCCTTATTGCTTCACAAATGGAGAAAGGAGCCAGGTGTGGTGGCACATGCCTGAAATCCCAGTGGTTCAGGAGTCTGAGGCAGGAGGATCACAAGGTTCAAAGCCAGCCTCAGCAGCCTAGGAAGGTCCTATCTCAAAATAAAAAGAATGGGGATGTGGCTCAGTGGTTAAGCACCCCTGGGTTCAATAGTGAAAGAAAGAAAGAAAGAAAGAAAGAAAGAAAGAAAGAAAGAAAGAAAGAAAGAAAGAAAGAAAGAAAGAGAGAGAGAGAGAGAGAGAGAGAGAGAGAGAAAGGAAGGAAGGAAGGAAGGAAGGAAGGAAGGAAGGAAGGAAGGGAGGGAGGGAAAGAGAAAGGAAAGGAAAAGAAAGGAAGGAAAAGAAAAAAAAGAAGGAAGGGGAAGGGAAGGGAAGGGAGGAAGGAAGGAAGGAAGGAAGGAAGGAAGGAAGGAAGGAAAGAAAAGAAAAAAAGAAGGAAGGAAAGAAGGAAAGGGTAGGGAGGAAGAGAGAGAGAGAGAGAAAGGAAAGAAAGAGAGACAGAAACAGAGAGAAGGGTCAGTTTAATGAAAAATGAGTTATGAGTTCTGAATATGCTATTGTTGCCAAATTACAAAAATTAAAAAATGAAAACCTACTCTTAACAAATACAAAAACATAGAGATACTACCTTGTATACTATCAGATCATAATGG
>JAJEJO010004091.1:0-51770 GCA_020662805.1 Glaucomys volans | reverse complement strand
TGATAAAGATGAGTATGGCTATGAATCATAAACTTAACTAACCACACAGGAGAAAAACTAACAGTTTAAACTTAAGAGGAAGGAGACAGAATGAAATGAAGGAAGGCTGCCTGACTTGAGTTTGAAAGGATGGAACCATAGAGCTATTCAGCTAATGGGCACTTTTTTTCAAGACAAGGCAAGAATGACCCCCAAAGCAATTCAGAAATCATCAAGGCTGCCACCTCAGCTTCAAAATTTGGGCAAGGTTAGGAGGGATTACCTTTCTCATTTAGAGATGGCTTCCACCCAAAGCCATGTGCTCAGGGTCACCTAGAGACTCGGAGGTCCAACCTCTGCCTTTCAAAGCTACAGAGGCAGATCCATCAGCATGGTGGATCTGGAGGGTAGAACATTGAGCCAATGAATATTATTTTCAAGCCTTAATATCTCATGGAGTTTGCCTTGTGGTTCAGACTTATCTGGGATCTCCTTTATACTTTCTCATTTCACCCTTATGGAATGGATAGTCTATGCTATGCTTGTCTTGCAACTGTGTTTTGGAAGCACATAACTTGTTTGGTTCCAGATTCACAGCTGGAGAGGAATTTACTTCAGGATGAATCATTCCTTGAAACTCAACTATATCTGATTTAGATAATATTCAGATGACATTTTGGATTTTTAGACTTTAGAATTGATGCTGGAAAGAGTTAAGACTTTAAGGGCTCTTGAGATATAATGTATGTACTTTGCATGTGAGAATCTGGACATAAATTTGGTGGGGCAAGGGCAGAATGCTGTAGTCTAATTGTCCCCCTCATATTCATACGTTGAAATCCTAGCCCCCAATGTGATGGTGTTAGGAGGTGGGACCTTTGGTAGTTGATAAAGATGTGAGGACAGAGCCCTCGCATAAAGGGTTAGTGCCATTATAAAAGAGAACCCCTGGGGCTGGGGGTGTAGCTCCGTGGTAGAGTGCTTGGCTAGCATGCACAAAGCCCTGGGTTCAATCTCTAGTATGGGAAGTTGTGGGAGAGAGAAAAGAAAAATATTTTAAAAAGAGAGAGACCACCCCAGGGAGTTCCCTTGACCCTTCTGCCTTATAAGATTACAGTTACAAGTGACAAGATGGCAGTTTGTGAACTAGGAAGCAGGACTTCACAAGAAGTCTGCCAGCACCCTGATCTTAGACTTCCCAGCCTCCAGAAATGTGAGAAATAAATTTCTGTTGGTTTTAAACCATTCGGGCTATGGTATTGCATTATAGCAGCCCAAATGGACTAAGACAAGCTCTATTTCACACATTTGTGTTTTAGCATTGTTATCTTGAGTTGTAAACATGTGCAAATTCATGTGCATGTGTATGCCACAGATACACACAAAAGCATCATTATTTTTGGTAACCCAAATAAGCAGATATTAGGGGTTGATGCATAAAATTGTTATTTAAAGATTTCTTTCTAAAAAATGGTTTCACAAGGTTTTAATTAATAACTTGTTACTTGATTTCTATGTATAATTCCATTAATTATTATATGAAGTTTGAAAAGCGGATTCAGTTTTTAGGGTATATTATTGACTTCCTTTTAGTGATGCATGCCAGCTGCATATTTATGCTGATAGAAAATAAAGCTTGGTTCAAATGAAATGCTGTGTTAAAACATCTCTCCAGGCCCACAGCAGCCTTAGGAAGCCTACTTAACCCCCTACAGGTTCTCCACTCGTTTAACTGACTACCACAGGGTTGCCACAGATGATTTTTTTGTTTGTTTGTTTCACTCATGTTGCTTTATTTTTCTGAAGGGCACAGGGATGAGTTTGTTGCGCCAAGTTCTTAGAAAGCAAGCACGCTTGCCAACAGGTTTATGGAGGTTCCCTGGGGGTGCCACGAAGGAGGGGAAATTTGTAAAACAGTGTTAGTCAAACTGCTGCAGCCCCTGGGAAGGTTGTCCTGGCTGCTGCTGATGTGGATCCTGCAGAGCTGGGAATTGTTAATACACATCTCTTGCTGGCTGTCAAAAGGATAAGAACTGATCTTGTACTCAAAAGCCAAAGTTAGGGCTCTGTAGGAATTTATTGGGTGGTGCCCAAACCCTATTTTATGGATCCAGGATTTTTCCCTGGAGAGGAGGAGTCATTTGGACAACTTAAAGACATACGCAGTTTGTTTTAGCATACTACCTATGGACATCAACATATCTCTCCTATCTCCAGCTTCCCTGTTGACTGATTTCTACTGTCCTATCACAAGCCCTAGGAAGAGAGGAAAACCTCACAGATAATTAAAAGTAGTCTCTAGTATGGGGGTAAGAATTAAGAGAAATGGACTATAGTTTCAATTTTGTCCTTAATTAACTACTTGACTTTTGATAAAGTGTCTCCCCTTGCAACTCCTCCTGTGAGGGATTTAAACAAGCCGTACTCCTCAATTCCTTTCATCTCTCATGTTCTATTATTCTTGTTTCTTTATTTGGTGAAGATGCATCCAAATTTTGTACCATCTTTTTAGGTCATAAATTCTATAGTGAGGAACACTACAGATCACCTTTCTCTGTGGGCAACTAACTTGCAATGCACTGGTCTTCATGGATAGATACTTAAATTTAACAAATTTAAGATTTAGCATTTCATTATTGTTTTAAGAGAGCAATACAAAATTTTAAACCTGTCAGACAGCTCCTAGTTGTTTGCTTATGTTAGATTTCTTAACATCTGAACATGGATTCAAAAATCTCTCAGAGGTATTGTTGAAATGAACTTTTGGGAAAAGCTTTGAGAAACCAAGAGTTGAGGATGGGGTTTTTTTGTTTTTTGTTGTTGTTGTTTTATAATTTATGTGCTACATTTGTTAGAAACTTGTGTCTAGGGATGGTAACTTTTAATGGGAAAAACATCAAGACCCCTACTACTTAACTTACAACTTTGTAGTTAAGTACTATGGATTAACAGATTAGTTAGGAGGCCTTTGGCTACATATAGCAGATTCCCAAATCAAACTGCTTGAATAATAAGGAAATTGATTCACACAACTAAACACAGAGAAAGAACAGGCTTCAAGGCCAGTGCAATCCAGTGTCTTAGGCTCTGCTTCTCTGGAATCCCAGAATAGCTTCATTTGTGCCCTCCCTTTGCAAAGTGACTAGCCATTTTTTTGCTTTGCATTCACATACTGTATTGTTGGGACTCCTCAATCTTAGTGCTATTGACATTTGGGTACAGATGATTCTTTTGTTCTTGTGGGACTGTTTCCTGAGCATTGTAGGGTGTTTGGCAGCCTCATTGACCACCACCACTTAATGCCAGTAGCATCTGAACCCTGAATATCAAATATATCTCCATACATTACCAAATGTTCCCTGGGGGACAGAAATATCCTGATTGAGAACAGCTGGTCTAAGGAGAAACAGCACCATTTCAGCAAGTGGTTATCTGGGTGAGAAATGTGTTTATTAAAAAACCTCAAACTCTCAAACTTCCCCTTTTTGGGATAGAGATGTGGCTCAGTGGTAGAGTGTGCCGGGCATGTATGAGGCCCTAGGTTTCAATGTTTGAATCCCCAGCACCACACATACACACAATAATTACGTATTTATTTATATGTACATATATATATATATGAAACTTCCCCTTTTTGTCTCACTGGCTTAACCTAGGTCACTCTCCTATTCTGAACCCATCACTGGTGAAGGAGCTGGATTTCTCTGACTGACTAATCAGGTCCCCACTGGAAAAAGTCATGATAAGGAAGAAAAGAAACTAAATATGAACCCAATAATATCCATCACAACCAACCACCCTCTAAATTTGCCTTTTCTTCCTTCCTCTCAGTGAGGATTATGGGAAGAACTTTAAGGATATTACAAATCTCATCAACAACACCTTTATTCGAACTGAATTCGGCATGGCTATTGGTCCTGAGAACTCTGGAAAGGTAAGATTCATACCTGCATCTATAAAACTGGTACTTGATAACGCAGACAGGGCTGTCCAATGTTAGTTTTGGAATGATCCAGAGATAACACAATATTGTATTTAGTCAAGTATTGCTGAATTTTAAAATTAGGCATAGCTTAATACCAATCACAAAAGAATCTTAAGTACACAGGTCTTTTCTTTTGGTCCCTGTCCAAGATGCACCAAAACCTTCCTACCTATGTGGCAGATGTTTAGCATTACATGTATATTTACATGACCCTACAGCATGACAGCATTTTAGTTTCTTGGGAAACTGACAAATCTTAAAACTGATCAGGCTCAAAATTAGTCTTTTGGGAAACTGACAAATTTCACTTCAGAATTTATTTATATTTATTTATTTTTAAGACGAAGACTTGGGTCTGGGGTTGTGGCTCAGTGGTAGAGCGCTTGCCTAGCATGTGAGAGGCACTGGGTTCAATCCTCAGCACTGCATAAAAAAATAAATAAAGATATTGTGTTCAACGGCAACTAAAAATAAATTTTTTAAATACTTTTTTAAAAAAGACGTAAGACTTAAGAAGTTGAATGGAGCAATGAATCTTTATATAATCTAAAAAGTTTAATGACTGGTGAAAATGGCACAAGAACTTTTTGTCCTGAATCTGATCTTTGCTCTTCCTGGTCAGGTGATATTAACAGCAGAGGTATCTGGAGGAAGTCGTGGAGGAAGAATCTTCAGGTCATCAGATTTTGCAAAGAACTTTGTGCAGACAGATCTCCCTTTTCATCCTTTGACTCAGATGATGTATAGCCCTGAGAATTCTGATTACCTGTTAGCCCTCAGCACTGAGGTGAGTGCCATTGAGGAACTTGGCTTTCCTGTTGCTTTTTTGTTCTTTAAGAATAAACTGTCTTAAAAGGGCACTGTAGCTAATGGTTCTATGTTGGACTTTTTCCCAGTGTCATCTTACACACAAAATACATATTTTTAAATTTTTCTTTCCTATTTGATAAAAGGTATGACTTCTGTGTGCTGTCTGTTCTGGTAAGTATAATGTATAGTTGCCATTGTAATTTTTTAAGCAAATAGATGTGTGTATTGGAGAAATGAACTAAAAAACATTTAATTATTGTTATGCTGCCAGGGACAAGTGTAAATCGTAAAATTCCTGTTATTGTTATTGTTCCTTTCCTTTGACCAAACCACATCTTTATATATTTTCTTTTTCTTTTTTCTTTTCTTTTTTTTGCTAATTCCTCAGTTATGTATTGATTTCTGCCTTTGACAGAAGGCAGAAATATTAAATATCCAAAGCCTCAAATCCCTGTGCCACCTACCACATTCCTGTACTATCCCCAGAAACTAGTGTCCCCCAAGCGTTGTCCCACCTGTCTTCTGAAAGTTCCTTAAGGAGCAAATTCAGCTTTTCCTGTCAGGTTTGGACCAGTCTCCAAACCTGGAGTTAAGGGCACTCAGTAGCTCAGTGACCAGACTATGATGGTCTGAATTACACTTTACACTTCTGTGATTTCCTCATTCTAGCACTTGGTATAGTCTACTGAGCAGCAGCATCCCATGGGAGCATCTGACAAGTAGGTTTAAGATGCAAATCCCTGAGCCTCAGCCCAGATACAGTAAACCAGGGACTTTTGCTTGCAGAGGCTCATGTTTTTATCTAGCTCCCCAGCTGGGTCTGCACTCTAAAATTTAAGAGTCATTGCTGTGCTGACTATTCTGGGGCAGAAACAAGACCACCAACTGTGGACCAGGCGCGCAGGGCAAAAGGTGGATGGGAGGACAAAGGGCACAAAAAGATAGGTCCAGGTGCTGAGTCTTTGGTGGGGAGATATTTAAGGTGATGCCGAGGGAGGCCAGAGGAAAGGCTTTCTGGGGTACTTCAGATCTTATAGAAATTAGCCTCTGGCCTCTTGAGCTCAAGTCCCTACAGGGGAACTAGGAGACCTTCATAAGAATAGATAACCATAGATCTCCCCTTTGACCCACTCATCTCCAAGTATCTCAAACACATTAAAACAAGGCAATCCTCAGGAGGGACCGAAACAATCTGTTTGTTTGTTTTTTCCTTTTTACCTGAAATTTCTTCCAATTAAGGGTAAATTAGAAATGCTGTGAAGTGAATATTACCAGAGGAGGGGGGAAATTGAAGAATGGTGGGTGAGAGTGGTGGGGAGCATAGAAGATTAACTCTGTCTAGATCAGCTCCATTCAATTTCGACTGTACCAGGACATCTCTGTCCTCCTACCACTGAAGCTGAGCTCAGTTAGTTCATGTTGTCAATATTCATGTCAGTCTTCATGTTATTGAGCCTGCTAATTTCAAAGTATTGACCATCCCTCCTTTGGGAAATCCCATTGGCTTGAGTCTGTGACATCATTCCCTTTGTTTACCTTTCTGATCTTTCCTTGTTGGTCTCATTCTTTTTTTTGGGGGGGGGGTCTCATTCTTAAATACCTTTCAACTTACCCTTGAATGTCTCCTGCTCATTTTGCTCTGAGCAATCTCTTCCACTCTTACAGTTTATCACTTACTTATCTCTAGCCCTGGCTTCCCTGCAAGGCATCAGAGTCCTGTCTTGCTCCCTCCCCGGTATCTCTAGCTGGATGTCGCACAGGTCCCTCAAACTAAATCCAAAACTGAACTTCCTCCATGCCCTGCTCTCAGGTGTACTCTTCTTCCCTTAATCTTTATGCTAATTAATGATACAACAATACATCCTAGACCCTAATCCAAAACCCAGAGTGATTGACTTTGAGACATGTGTGCACTCAGGGGCTCTCACACCTACACACCCATACCTGTACTACCCTACAGGAGAAGTCATCTAATTCCATTCTAGCTTCTAAACTCTTCCTTGTCTGTTGCTCAAGGTTATGGTTGAAATCCTCATTAACTATTTTTTGGGGGATTGGTACCAGGGATTGAATTCAGGGGCATTGAACCACTAAGTCACATCCTCAGCCCTATTTTGTATTTTATTAAGAGACAGGGTCTCACTGAGTTGCTTAGGGCCTCACTTTTGCTGAGCTGGCTTTGAACTCTCAACCCTCCTGCCTCAGCTTCCTGAGCCACTAGGATTATAGGCATGTGTCTGCCCCTCATTAACTCTTAATTAAATTAATTGTGACAGTTATTTAGCACATGTCCTACTTTCAGTTAGTACCTTCTGAGATCCATCTTTCCCATTCTCCTTCAAGTATACCACTTCAGGGAAACTGTAGAGCCTTCCTCCTGAGGAGAGCACCTCATGTATGGTGCCTGACCTACAAGGAGACTCTCCGTGAGCTGGCCCTCATCCTTCCCCAGAGCATTAGCTTTGTATTTCCTCACCTTGCAAGTTGTGCTCCATTGATGTTCAATGGCTTTGAGCTCCCTACACACACTGCAGTATTTTTTCACTTTCCTGCCTTTGCAAGACTGGTCTATCTTTAGGCAGCAACATCTTATCTCCATGTTTGCCTTATTTTGGTTACACTGTTCATCTCAAAGTCAGTGCAACTGTCTTCTTCTGGAAACACTCTGATGCAGCTTTCCTGTTCTCTTCACTTCTAAACCATTGTTTCCATATCATTTACCACATGGCATTGACCTTCTTATCTTTGCTCTTTGTTAAACTGGGCTCCTTGAGAGTAGGGAGTGTGTCTTATTCATCTTTGTATCTCCTGTGTGACATCCAGTACAGTGTCTGAAACGTAGTGGTGCTTCATATGCATTTGTTATTTTGAACTCTCAAGTCCCCAAAGAAGCCCAGATGAACCATATGTGTGTCTGTGAAGCTCAGGCAGCTCTGATGGAGCCTCACAGTGTGTGTTTACTGTCCTGTATGATTGAATATGAATTATTAAAGGTCATGCAAGCAGCTGCACAGGATAAAGCTGGAATTTTGATAAGTCATTTATAATCTTTCAGAATGGCCTGTGGGTGTCCAAGAATTTTGGGGGAAAATGGGAAGAAATCCACAAAGCAGTATGTTTGGCCAAATGGTGAGTAACAGAAGACTCCATCTGTGCATAGCCCTAAACCTTTCCTGATAATGCTGCCAAAAGTCACATGAATAAATATTGAGCACTTACTGTGTGCCAGGTACTCTTTAGGGTACCATAAAGGAGAAAAGGGTATGACACAGACCTCAACCCAGAGGAACTTCTGTTGTGCTGGAAAAGAAGACTTAGTCTCACTAAAAGATAGAATATAAACAAGGCATGTGATTGAGTAGCTGCTGCCTACAAAAGATTTATTCTGTAACTGGTGACATCAATGGGAACATAATAAAATACAACCTTAGTTTGGGGATTACTGCTTCTCTGCACCCAGATTTATCCTCCCTTGTCTAGCAATCCATTTCAGTTACGTAGAACATAGTAAGGAATCAGGAGGAAAGCTGAAAGAGCTTCCACACTGCCAAAGGCACTGTCTGTTCACTAGAATGTACTCACTTCTCTCAGCAGGATGCCATGCCCCCATCAGGGGCCTGCATAGCAATGACAAGGTCAAGGGAGCTCGTATTTGGGAGTCCAGTCACCTTGGTTCCAACCTGGCTTTGCTGCTAGACAGTGACTTAACCTCTCTGGGCTTTAGTTTTTCCTTTTCTGCAAAAGGAGATTTGTTTGGGGAATGTGGAGGATGATTGAGAGAGTTGAATTAACAGGACTGGTGTGGTGGCTCAGTGGTAGAACACTTGTCTAGCATGTGTGAGGCACTGGGTTCAATTCTCAGCACCACATGTAAATAAATAAAGTAAAGGTCCATCAACAACTGAAAAAAAAAAAAAAAGAATTCATACCTCCAAAATTCTGATTAGGCTCAGACTCTTGTTCAGAGTCTCTTTCTTCTTTTCCCTTGACTAATTTCAACAAAATTGTTAATCTGGTTTCTCAGTTTGTAGCAGATTGCTGCCAGAGATGAGCTAGTGGCTGCTGGCAACAAGCACATGACAGCATTAGAATTACAGCCTGAAAGCTGGAAAGAGGCAGAAAAACTAAGAGAACAGACAAAACTTAGAGCATATAACAGTGTGAAATTATTCAGTGCTAGATCAAGAAAGGACACATACTTCAGTAACTTCTAATGGGAACACTGTATTATGGTTTGATATGATTGATGTTCCTGATGATGAACTGTAATCGCAAGAAAGAGTTTAATGTACTTTACTTAGGCGATCAGGAAAATGTACAATACACATTTGAAATGTCTACCAAAATTAATTAAAACTTTAAAAAGGTGGACCTTTTCCAGAAATGCTTATTCAGTGTGGTTTTTACAGCAACACTGTGGTACACATACCACATGGTCTCATTTTATGTATTTTAATGAATTTTGCTTGTTCCATGTTAGGTCTTATAAGGAACAAAGTAATTTTTAAGGTAATTAAGTTAACAAATTGTTTCACTTCTGTTGAATCTAAATTACATAGTACATGTTTAAGACTATAGAAAATGTGATCCTTAGAATGCATCTTTAAAATGAAAAAGTTATGTTAAAATGATATTTTGAATTCTATGCAAGGTTTTTCACTTCTAATAATCCATTAATTTGTTTAGCTCTAAATGTATGATAACTGGACTACTCACCTTTTAGACGTTTGCTTTCTAGGAGTTTACAACCTGAAGTCCTAAAACAATATGCTCAAACCCAGTATCTTTTGCTCATAGTCATCTCTAAGTAATATCAGGGTCTGGATCTAGTTCCCTGCAAACTCCTTTTGCAAGTTACATTTTAAATAACTCAACCCCTGACCTAGTTGTCTATTTGAGATGAAAAAACTAAATTAGTTAGCTCATACAAAGCATCAGACTGGATTCTAAGAGGAAGTAACAGCATAAAATTTAGTACCTGACCCAAAGAAGTCAACGAGTGTGGTAGGGAAGATGAGGCACACACTGTGCAATTAACACAGCCAACTGGGAGACAGTGAATGTCAAGTGGCTGGTGCAGAGGGCAATTTCTCGGCCCCATCACTGGTGACATATTGGGCTGAATAACTCATTGTTGAGGGCTTTGCTCCATTATAAGATATACAGCAGCCCCCCGGCCTGTACCTGCTAGATGTTAGTAACAACTCCTTCCCATTCCCCCCACCCCAGTTGTGACAACCAAAAATGTTTCCAGACTTTGCCAAATGTCTAATTTTAGCAATGTATTCATGTAAAGCAAATAGTAGGCTGTAATGGCCCCTGGTTGAGAAACCACTACTCTAGATTCTTGCAGCAAAGAAGACTTCCAGTTAGAATGACAAAAAAGCTTCATAGGAGAGCTAGATTTTAAGCTTGAGCTTGGGGGGGGCGGTGATTGTGAGGGTAGAGTTTGGTTATGTGAGAGAAAAGCATTTTAGGGGGCAAACAGTATGACACAAGAGGCAGATTTAGAGAATGTAAATAGACCACTTTGGCTGCCTGGATGAGCCCCCATAATGGTCTGAGAGAAACATGGGGCCAAGCCCTGGGGAGCTTGGTGGGCCATGGGAGAAACTGGTACACAGCACCAGAGAAGGCTGTGTCAGTTGGTGTCTGACACAATTGTGTCATTTGTTAGACTTGCCATGTACTTTGTGACTAAGGTTGACACAGTCCATAGCAGTCTTAACCCATTTCTTTTCCCTGTCTTTGCCTCTTTATAGGGGATCAGAGAACATCATCTTCTTTACCACCTATGCAAATGGCTCCTGCAGTAAGTATGTTTTAGTCCCAGAAAGAATGTCCTGTTATCCATTCATGGTAGAATATTCTGGGTTGTGTAAGGTAGAAACAAAAGACTCTTCCATTCTCCTGACATTTTAATAGCTAAAGAGACCTGAGTTTTTAAATCTTGAAAGTACAACCAAATTAGTACACTGTGCCCCTATCAAATAAAAATGTGGGCTAGGAATGGGGGTAATAGTCAGTGGTAGAGCACTTGCCTAGGTGTATTAGGCCCTGGGTTCAGTCCCCAGCAGCACACACACACACACACAGCAACACCCAGTCATGCACACACAATAGGCTAAACATGGAGGCAGTATAGTTAATTTTAGCTGCCTACTTATATAAAGCAAATATTAGGCTATAAACAATAGCAAATTGATTATGATTATGATTTCTGCAAAAGAACATAGACTGGCCAGGCTTGGTAGCTAACACCTATAATCCCAGCTATAGAGAGGCTAAGATAGGAGGATCACAAGTTCAAGGGCAACCTGGGCAATTTAGAAAGGCCCTGTTTCAAAATAAAAAATAAAAAGTATTGAGGATGTACCTCAGTGTTAGAGCACTTGACTAGTCATGTGCAAGGTCTCAGGTTCAATCCTCAAAACCACAAACAAAACAGAAGCAAATAAATAAAAAGGGCTGGGGATCTAGCTCAGAGGTAGAGTGTTTGCCTAGCATATGCAAGGTCATGGATTCAATCCCCAGCATTAATAGGAAGGAAGAGGAGGAGGAGAACAAGGAGAAGGAAGGAAAGCAGGATGCTGTGGCTGTGCTGTTTTTATGTGACACTGTATAGGAATTGAGAAAATTCTTTCTATCCAGCATAAAATACTTCATGTACAAAATAAAACCCAAATGTGAATTAGCTTGAATCTGATGCTGTATTATGTTTGTATTATTACTTAATTAGCATGCATATGATTTAGAATGCTTTGCTATAAAACTAAGCAATTCTAAAGCAGCTGTTTTGAACTAGGCTCACAGTAAATGAAATTTTAATTAATATTTTGTCTTGTTTAAGAAGCTGATCTTGGGGCACTGGAATTGTGGAGAACTTCAGACTTGGGAAAAAGCTTCAAAACCATTGGTGTGAAAATCTACTCATTTGGTCTTGGGGGTCGTTTCCTTTTTGCTTCTGTAATGGCTGATAAGGTGGGTATTGCCATTTCACTGTGGGGTCTGACATTTCTGCAAATGTACCTCATACAGTTTCCATTTAAAACTTACAGTACTCTGTTAGTACTAGTGCTTCTTGTCTTTGCAATATTTAATATAAAGTTTGGGGTGATTCTGTTTACAGAGATTGGTTGACCCCCTCATGGGCTGCTCTACATTTTGGTCTTTTGTTGCCATATGAATCTGGGGGGATATTTAGATCAGTGTTTGGACTTTAGTCAGATATTGGTATCTAAAAAAAATAGCCATCAACTTAATCATAGCAACAAAATACTATTCAATAATAGTAATAAAATAAAATAGGTAATACCAATTGAGTATCTACTATGTGCTAGGTTCTATTCTAGGTCTTAGGAATAAAGCAGTGAACAAATTAGATCAGTTTCCTGCTATCAGAACTTATATTCAAGTGGGGAAATAAATACTAAGTGTATTGGGATATTTAAATCTGCAAAGCAGTTTGAAGCAGAGTAAGGAAACAGCAGCAGGAATCAAGGCAGTGTTGCAATCTGGGTGGTCAATGTGGGCTGGCTAGGATCTGAATGTGTGAGGACTATGCAGATATCTGGGAGGAAAATGGGCAGGAAAAGCATGTGTGGGGAGAGACTGGAGCTAATACTATTATCTCAAATTTTTAGGGGAAAAAATTAGTAATTTGTATAGGGTCACCCAGTGGTAGACCCTGGTAGAAATCAATTATTCCAGGATACAACAACAAGCCTTGTTAGATTCCAGATTCCTCCTTAGCTTCCTGTGTGACTATTACAGAATTAAAATTCTGCTATGTGCTTTATGACTCTAGTTTCTATCTATAACAATGAGAATAGGATTCAAAGTAATTAGACATCTCAGTATAAGTCAAATAAGTTAAATGTACTTATCACTGAATTTTAAAAAGTATTTAACCTAAAGAGACCTGGAAGCTGGTCATAGTGGCACACGCCTGTAATCCCAGTGGCTCAGAGGCTGAGGCAGGAGGATCAGGAGTTCAAAGCCAGCCTCAGCAATGGCCAGGCAGTAAGCAATTCAGTGAGACCCTGTCTCTAACTAAAATACAAAATAGGGCTGGGGATGAGTGCCCCTGAATTCAATCCCTGGCACCACCACCCCCAACCCCCTGCAAAAAAAAAAAAAAAAAAAAGGCCTGGAGCTTAATTCTCATGCCATGGCTAATTGTATCTAGTAGTTATTTTAACCTGTTTATCAGAGAGGCTTGAATTACCTTCTTAACAGACTCCTTCACCATCTGAATATAGTTTCCTTATAGTAATTTTTGACCCTCCTTGGCCTCTTTCCAGACCATGCAAGTTCCCTTCATTACATGGCTATTCCGAGAGAGAGCCTTGACAGCATGCCCCATGTCGATTTCCCTGTGATCTCCCAAGCATGGGTTTCATCTCCATTTTCTACACTCTTAATTATCTAATTCTTTGAGTTATGCCAAGACTATCTCAAAGGAACCATGTGGGGGTGGACAGGTACTGGGGTTCAAACCCAGGGCCTCATGCATGCTAATCAAGCTCTCTACTATTGAGCTATATCCTCAGCCTTTCAAAGGGACCAAACTTTTATGCAGTCATCATCATTTTAAGAATTATTTGAGTAAGTATAACCAAATGGCTTTAAAGTCAAATTGATAGTCCCATCCAACCCTCAGCTCTTTTGAAGGAGATAGAGTATCAGAGATTTGGAGATCATGTCAGAAGGAAAGAGCTAAAGAGAAAGCCAAGATAGCCTTATTTAAAATAGATTTTCCATTGTCTAGAAGGGGTTAGAAATTGCTTTGGGAATTGGTACTGTGACCATTCATTGCAATTGTACACAGAGGGGAAGTGAATAATCATAACTATTAAAAGTGTTCCTGTTCATGTCCATGAACATGGCATCTCGACAGAAAATTTGAAAGACAGATATTGGCGTATTTATTCCAGGATACAACAAGAAGGATCCATGTGTCAACAGATCAAGGGGACACGTGGAGCATGGCCCAGCTCCCTTCTGTGGGACAGGAACAGTTCTATTCTATTCTGGCAGCAAATGATGACATGGTGTTCATGCACGTAGATGAACCTGGAGGTAAGAGCCTTGTAGTACCTCATCTTGAATGCATACAGATATAAGCTCTGATCTCTGTTTCAAGTAGGTTTCCTTTTTACTTGCTGATGTTTCCTAACTGACTACTTGGTCCTAGAGGTAACATCTTGCCTCTTAACAAGGCCATTTGTTTTGTTGGTCTGTTGTAGTTTGAATGTTCAAGTGTTCTGGAGCAGAGTAGGTCAGCTCTTACTGATTTGCAAATCCTCTGTCACCAGGGAAGTACTGGAAACATGCAGAAAGTCTCACAGCCATTTAAAGACATAAAAATAATTTTATGTCTGTTTGCTAATGATAAAAAAAAATGGGGACTTATTTTTGTCTGTTTACTGCACTTTTCTAGTGATTGGTTTCTATTATATTTAACAAAAACATCAGTTTGTGACATTGAAAAATTAGAAAGTGATCTCTCACCACAGATTGTTTAAGAAACATTGTTCTAGTGTGTTAAAGATTTAGAAATGTGTAAAATATGAATCCAAATATAGTGCAACTGCCAGTGAACCATTTCTGGGAAGAACTCTTCTGTATCATCTGATTAAGTCATTTAGCAAACTCAGAATCCCCCAATTTCAGGTATTTAGCAAGGTACTAAAACTAAAGTTGATCATAAAGATCATAAGCATCAAACTTGATTAACTCTCAGATCTGAGTCTCCTTTGTGGGAAGAGAGAATTGGCAAGTTGCCTGACTGCTGGGTTGTTTTTCTCTCTGTTCCCTCTTAAGCTTAATGTTGTTATGTTTTTCACCTATTTCAGATACTGGATTTGGCACAATCTTTACTTCTGATGATCGGGGCATTGTCTACTCTAAGTCTTTGGACCGACATCTCTACACTACCACAGGTGGAGAGACTGACTTTACCAATGTGACCTCCCTCCGCGGGGTCTACATAACAAGCACACTCTCAGAAGGTGAGTCCTGGTGCAGTTCTGCTCCTTGAGCTCCTCCTGCTGAATGTGATAGGATTTGAGGCCTCTGGGAACCTGGTGGTCCTGCGGCCCCATAATGTGCTTGCCTAGCCAACAAGCCTACCCACGTAAATTCTGTCTCCCTATTTTAAGTAAGTTGTAAATAGAACTAGGAGAGAGCAAAGCACCCACAAGTAGGAGGAAAGATGCTTTGGAGTCTATGTTGTTTAGTTTATGAAGTGAGTCTTCCTATTGGAAGTTTTAGACCAAAAGGAACAAGCCTTAATTTGAGCCACGTCTGTTCTTGTAGAGGGCATAGTGATAACCAGCCAAGATTCTTCTAATCTTCTACTCCATGGCTCTACAGGGTTTGCCTTTACCAAGGTTCAGTTATACAAATAAACACATTACTCCCAAGTACAAAGGCTTTGAAAGTTTTATTTATATATTTTCTGGTAGAAGGTACAGGCTGTTTGTTTTTGTTTTGTAAACTCCTTGCGGTGGTTTACAAGGTCCTAAGTGACATTGGCTCTCCTCTCCTCCCTGACCTTACCTCCAGTTCTTTCTCTTTCATTTGCTCTGCACCACTCTTATTTTTACTTTGAGACGGGTCTTGCTAAATTGCTGGGAGTTCTTGTGTTACTTTCTGAGTGAAACCTTCCCTGACTATCCATCTTTAAATTCCAGTCTGTCCTGCCCTACACACACACACACACACACACACACACACACACTCCCAATCAACCTTTAGCTGTGCACATGTTTTTCTATAGCACTTGTTTCCTAACATATAATTATTTACTATGTCTAGTGCTTGTCTCACTATACTGGAAATGTGTATCTCATGATTTTTTGTCTGTTTTGATCACTAATATATTCCCAAAGGCTTGCAATCTTTTTCACGCAGTGAACACTCAAAGGTTTTCTGAATAAGTGAATCTTCCATCACTTTCTTTTCTATTTGATATTCCTCATAGAACTCCAAACATATTATCTCTGAATTAAACTATAACAATTTATAATATTGAAAATAGAGGATAAGGGAGAATTATAAGGGAAAAAAAGGCATAAGAGGGATAGTGGAGAGACAATAATTAGGGATTATTCACCTATATTTAATCACACATATTCAAACCTTGAGAATCCTTAAAATAAGAGTGGAGTCATGACCTTGTGTGAAGAAAAATTAGGATGCCTTCCCATGGTAGATTTTCCTTCCTTCCAAAGTAGCAGACAAGGAAAGAGTCTGGATATTAGCCAATTAATGTTGGTCAGGAGTTAAAATGTTAGTTAACTTTCCATTGCTGTAACAAAACACCTCAGGCAATCAGCTTTTAGAGAGAAAAGGTGTATTTTGGCTCACAGTTTTGAAGATTTCAGTCTATAGTTGGTTATACCCATTGCTTCTGAGCCTATGTTGGCACATCATAGTGGGAGCATGTGGTGTAAGAAACGCCTTCACCTCAAACAGGAAGAAGAGGAGGTTAGGGCCCTAATATCTCCTTTAAGGACATGTTTCCAATGGCAGCTTTCTCCCACTGAGTCCCTTGTCCTAAAGTTGCTACCATCTCCCAATAGTGCCATGGTTTGGCAACCAAGCCTTTAACACATGGGCCTTGGAGATAGGGTAGACATTTAACATCCTAATATAGTATAAAAATGATCTTTTCTCAATGATATCAGCCCCAGATTATTTCTGGAATTAAGTGAGTCTGTTCAGGTAGTAAACTTTCTTCAAGTATCATATCCTATATAAAACCAGTTACTCACCAACATTGAGCCATTTTGCAAGCTTTGTGGCACTCCAAGGTTGAAAGTGATCTATGGCCTCAGGAGAGTTACGCAGTGGTAAACTGACTTTAATTGGGTATTTCCAGTATGTCGGATTTATGGTCAACTCTTTTCCCATTCAGATAATTCCATTCAGACAATGATCACTTTTGACCAAGGAGGAAGGTGGAAGCACCTGAGGAAGCCCGAAAACAGCCAGTGTGATGCCACAGCAAAGAACAAGAACGAGGTTTGTTTACGCTCATGGAGAAAAGCAGCTGTTCTGCTCTGCTGTGCCCAGTGCTCAGCTTCTGAATAATGGAGTTTTGTACTAGATCTGTACAACTTAAAATGGAAAGTTTGGAATGAGAGCAATGAAATTAACTTAGAATTTGGAAAATAGCAACTTGCAGAAATAGTCAAGATACTATGGATTATTCATTTCTAAAGAACAAAACTGAAGGCTAACAATTTGTTTTGCTAAAATGCTGAATGAAAACAGAGTAGACATATGTGCTGGCCAATAGTTAGGGGCCAGCATGACAGCTATGAGGCTGAGAAAGTAGAATAGTGCTTTTCAGGACTGCAGGGAGGCAGAAGTGAAGAGTAGTGGCTTAAAGGGTGACAGTTTCAATATTACAAAATGAAAAAGCTCTGAAGATTGGTTGCACAAATGGGAGCATATATTTAACAGTCCTGAACTGTACTCTTACACAAAAGTTTAGGTGGTAGATTTTATGAAATGTGTATTTCACCACAATTTTTTTTTTAACAAGATCACCCCACCAAGGTCTGGGTTAAGTTTCAAGCTTTATGAGGAGGCTCTGTGAGAGAGTAAGGGAATTAAACCTTTGGTTTTAATATGAACTTGGTTTCTTTTCACAGTGCAGCCTTCATATTCATGCTTCCTATAGCATCTCTCAGAAACTAAACGTCCCGATGGCCCCACTCTCAGAGCCTAATGCTGTAGGCATAGTCATTGCTCATGGTAAGGAGCCCTCCTTGCACCCCATAAACTGAAGTAGCTGAGCACAGTGAACTCAGCCACAGCCTTTGAGCCTGATGTAAAACACAAAACAAAGCCCACTGCAGATGGCTTTCATATTCCTTTGGTAGAATTTCTTGAACTTTAACAATTTTGGCTTTTCATAGACTGCCCACTAAGGGAGCAACACAACTTCCTTTCTCAAATTTTGGTAGCCTTCTTTTCTACTGCAAGAGGCCTACTGGGAACTCATCAGAATATATTTATTCCCAATTCCCTTATCAGGAAATCCTCTCTGTTTCATTGCCAATTTGTGCTGATGAGACGGTGGATTATGTTGCAGGTAGCGTGGGGGATGCCATCTCGGTGATGGTCCCAGATGTGTACATCTCAGATGATGGGGGTTACTCCTGGGCGAAGATGCTGGAAGGACCCCACTATTACACCATCTTGGATTCCGGAGGCATCATTGTGGCCATTGAGCACAGCAGCCATCCTATCAATGTGATTAAGTATGCATGAGCTCAACTCCACACACACTATCTGCTTGCAGGGCAACGGTGGGAATGTTCTTCAGCTTATCCAGGGGAAAAGGCATGGACCCTGATTCAAATGTTTACATTCTACAGAACTGTATGGAAGGTTCTAGAAGGGCTTGTGTTTAGAGCAACTCAGATTATTGGCATTGCTTTTTCTTCTGACTCCCTTTAGGTAACACATTTTGTCATTCTTTTAAAAAAATGTTCTTTTTCATCACAAAAATATGGAAATGTTCAAGCACTCTGGATTGGAAATGACTTTCTAAGCTCAAGTTTTTATAAGATAATTTGAGTTTATTAATTTAGAAGCCTATTCTCACCTGGTCACTACCCTGTTTTGCCTTTGAAAGAATTTTTGTAAAAATATTTACTTCCCTACTTTTTCTGACTGAATCCTTTTCCTTACCCTATTACCTGTAGGCATTAAAAATGAAAGTTATATCAGTCAGTAAGCCAGCTTCTAAATACAAGGGTTTCTTCTGGTTGGGGATCCGTCATGATCTTTCTCTAACTGTGGTTTCAGGTTCTCCACAGATGAAGGTCAATGCTGGCAAACCTACACATTCACCAGGGAGCCCATCTATTTCACCGGCCTAGCCTCAGAACCAGGAGCCAGGTCTATGAATATCAGCATTTGGGGGTTCACAGAATCTTTCTTGACCCGCCAATGGGTCTCCTACACCATTGATTTTAAAGATATCCTTGAAAGGAACTGTGAGTGTCTCTTTTGACATTTTTTACGAGAAACTTGTCAGCCCCCCTTCCTAAATAATACCTTCAGCTTAATGTCATTTAGTTGGAATAAGCATATGTATGTGTACTAAAGGAGATTGGAGGATGTTCCATGTGGGTAATCAAGCAATGGAATCATATCAGAAAAGTAGTTTCCTTCTTGGGACTAACACTGTCCAAGAGAAATATATAATTTAAATTATCCTGTCAGCCACTTTATAAAAATAAAAAGAAAGGATGCATTTTAGTGATAGGATTATCTTCATTTATCAAAACTGGTTTTTTAGATGTTGATAGACCTTTATTTTATTCATTTATTTCTTTGTGGTGCTGAGAATTGAACCCAGTGCCTCACACATGCTAGGCAAGTGCTCCACCATTGAGCCACAACTCCAGCCCCTAAAAACATTTTTTAAAAAAAGAATAGTATATTTGTATGTCTGACTAACATTTCATGACATTTCAGGGGTTTTCACCCTTGATTGGTCAAATGCAGTAAGACTATAAAGAGAAAATCTTAGAGGAAAATGTTTACAAGAGTAATTGGTGGTGTCACTTCTCAAGATGTGAGAAAGTGAAAGTGTGTGAAGTGAGAAAGTTTTCATGCAACAACCTTTGGCTCAAATGTCAGTCGCAGGTGAGGCACTGGAATGGCCACTAGGCAGGTGCGAAGCCCACACTGACCTTTTCAGTGTTCTGTGACTTCACACTGGAAGATATGGTAAAGCCCAGAAAATGGTTTCAGAAAAAGATTGACAAAGTGCAGTGCACAGTGTTCCCAAAGTGTCACAAGCAGACCCAGACCCAGTGCCAAAGATGCCGAGCTGATGCTATAATAAGAACTATGAAAGATAAAAGAAAACACTGGTAGAAAGGTGACCTGTAGTCACACACTGGTGTAACACAATCAAAGACTTAAAGTTTTAAGATCTTCTAGTTGGATTTTGGTCCTATTAGACTGAGTTATGAGTCCACTTCCTCAGAGTGTTAATTCAGTGACTTCTGAAGAAGCAGAGTTCTTGGTTTGGAATTTACTGCTTTTCTACAAGGTGTCTAAACGTGATTTAAACCCTGAGGACTGTGGTCATCTAAATTCATTAAAGAGACTGTAAAGGAACTGGCCTAGTACTTTTCCCCATGGCAGGTGATCCAAAAGGTTATCCCTAAAGTTGAGTATCTTTAAGAGATTTGTTAAGCACCTGCTCTCTAACAAGTTCTGTGCTGGTCTTCATATCCTGAAGGATAAAAACTTAATCCACAGTCTTTAGGTTGCAGCCTTTGAGTTGTTTTCCAGGAGTGATGATATGAAATACTGAGCCAGAAATGTTGCTGTCAGCATTTCTCATCTGAGAGCCAATCATCTGGAGATAGCAGTCCATAAAGAGGCTATTTTCCCTTCTGTTCGAAGCAAGCTAACACGTGGTAAAATCAAACCTGTGCTTTGGGCTGTTCAGTGTTTTATTCTAAGCAGAGTCCCAGGAGTGAAAAACATCTGATTGTTTACTTTTGACAGCTCCTGCAGACTGAGGGCATAGGTGAGCAAGACAGCAGCCTCTTAGTTTGGAAGGAATCCTAGACCTCCCCGTCCAGCTTCCCACTTCAAAACAAATAAGGTTTTTCCTAATTCTCGAATGAATGATAAGATGGAAAGAATCCCCTTTTGGCATGCAAGAATGAAATTGCTAGCAGGCTATTGACTAATGTAACCTTTTTTTTTTTTTTTTTTTTTTTGCAATTTCTAATTGGAGCAATAAATTGGGGCAGACATTCCTGCCTTCCTTCCTTCGTTCTTCCCATAGCCTGACTCCCATTGGTGGTTCTGTGCAATGCAGCTTCCTGAACCATCTGTCTGTCCTCTAGGTGAAGAGAAGGACTATACCATATGGCTGGCGCATTCCACGGACCCTGGGGATTATGAAGATGGCTGCATTTTGGGCTATAAGGAACAGTACCTACGGCTACGCAAGTCGTCTGTGTGTCAGAATGGTCGAGACTATGTTGTAACCAAGCAGCCATCCATCTGTCCCTGTTCCTTGGAGGACTTCCTCTGGTATCAGCACTCCTCAGATCCCTCTGTCAGCCCCTGTCCCGTGTAGGAGGAGGTGAAAGACAGTTGTCTTATAGGGCTAAAAAAAATACTGAAATCTCTTTTTCCCCAAGAGTGGAGAACTGCTGCTTCTTATCAAGGAAATTGAGGCACAGAGAGAGGGAACCAAACTTGATAATAATTGGACAGATAATATAATCATACTGGACAGTTAATCATTGGGCAGAACCAGCAACCACCCCAGAATTCCCAACTTGGCAATGGTGGGAAGAAGAAAAGTTATATAAAAAGGAAGAGAATAAAACAAAACAATCTATAGAAAATGTCAAGAAAAACTCCAAGAAAAGTGGTACAGGAGCAAAGAGGAATTGGACTTTAAAGAGCAGCCTGACGGTTTGAGTGCAGCAGGTAGGGCACTAGGTTTTGCATCCATGCAAGACTGAAGGCAGAGAGATGATTTTTGGTCCTGAGAGACTAGAGGCAACATCAATATGTTCATGGCCCTTATGTCCCATTGAGGTTTAGAGGCCATCAAAGTGGACTTCCTAGAATTCAGGACTGTCCAGGCTTAAGGATTTATTACTTGACTGGCATAAGTTTAATTGATTACATAAAAAGTCAAGGAGTCCCTGTGTAGTTTAAATGAAGTAATTCCAGGGCCCAGTGGAGGAACAGCTTTACTTCATAGATAATAATCTAGTGGGACTTGCTACAACCGTATATACCAACAGGAGGTAAAAGTGAATCCTAAAGATTTTGGATCGCAGGCAGGGAGATAACAGGCATGTCTTCGCCCATTGTCTTCCCTTGAACAGAATGCAGGCTTGAGGGAAATGCAGGTCTGACTCTGTGTGGTTCCTCCTGTGGTTCACATCTGAATGTGGAATGGTCAAGGGCCCTCCATTCTCCATTTCCACAGGAAAAGCATCACTCATATCACCTCTGGTGTTGCTGTCGGGCTAGAGTTTATTGTGGAGTCAAGGATGGGACAGACCTGTGAAACTCTAGAAGCTATGTCCCATCTTTGACTCCACATATGCCAGGCTCTTTCCCTGAGCTGCTGCTGTTTTCCAGACATGCTGTGATTCTTCAGTGCTCCATGCCATTGTGCAGTGGTGCTGCCTCTGCCTGGAAAGTCTATCCACATTCCCCTCTTGACCCCCACTGCAAGGGGGTTCCTCCTTGGCTTTTAATACTTAACTCAGATAGTACTACTTTAAAGCCTCTCCTAGTTCTCCCCCATCTTGACCTCCACAGAACCTGCATCCAGCACTTACTGTCTTTAACAATGCTTTTATAGGCTTGGTTCCACCATCAAACCCAAACTCCTTGAGAGCATATTATATTTGATAATAATATAGTGGTAATGATAGCAGCTAACATTTATTAAACACTAACTCTGTAGTCAGCACTGTTCTAAGCAATTTACAGTTAGCCTCACAACAGAGAGGTTGTGCCTGGCTGGCCCCTGAGAAATGGGACATGAAGGCAGATCCAGTGCCCACACCTTCTCCCAGAGATGCTATGAGTGAGATAGTTTCCCTGAAATTTTGGCTTGAATACTTAAAATTCTTACCTGAGGTTTCCCCCTGCTATTGGAGGGGTGGCATGTTTTTGTATCTTTTGTCCCTGCCTTGTCACCTAAATACTCTTCAGACAACCCTTGAAATACAAGCAGCATCTATATATTCCCCAAACAGTCATTGAATGTCTGCTGTGGGCAGGGCAATTGCAAAGTGCCCATAGAAGGGCTTTTATTCACTTTCCTGGTGAGAGATACATAATTATGATGCAAAACAGAAGGTGCCAAGAGGATGTAAAGAAGGGAGAGAAGATACCATCTGGAACTGAAAGGAGGTTGGTCACAGAAGGTTTTGTTGAGGAGGTGGCATTTGAGCTGAGCACTGATGAATGATAGGATTTAACCATACATATCTGGCAAGAAAGTGGTCACTAAGGCTCTGGACTGCTGTGAGCATGGATACCTACCAGCTTGACCAAGGAAGAGTGTGCTGAATGATAGCATCCCCTCTGACTGGGAAAGGAAGTCAGAGCAAGCATGATAAGTAAGCAGGGGCCAGATGGAACACAGGCTAAATTTTCCACTTAAGTGGTGGGGAGGAAGGTTGTAGTATTGTGAAGTGACAAGGGGGTGCTTGCAGAGTAGAAGGCATGCTATATGCCATATTCCCTTGAGGTTCAGGAGTATATTTAGGTGGCAATATCCAACAGGCACTTGGAAGTGTAAGATTAGAGCCCAAGAGAGAAGGAAAACCTGGAAGTTTAGTGGTAGCTAAAAACAGTTGTGGCCACTAAGGAAGAGCAGACACAATAAAAGAATGAAGTATAGAACCTTGAAAAAGCTTGCATTTATGGGTTAGGAAGAAAGAAGAGGAAGCACAAAGGAAAGAAAAGAAAGAAGAGGGAGCACACGTGAGTGAAGCTCTGACAGTGTCGTGGTGGGTAACAGCACATGGTGTGTTGGATGCCACAGAACAGGTGGCCAAAGTGAATGAGACCAGAGAGGACTCTGCTGGGTTGGATGGCTAGCAGGCCTTGGGGGAGCCTCAAGCATTCATTTTCAAGGTTGCAGGGAGGGTTGAAACCAAAATGCATGGAATAAAAAGTAAATTAATAAAGTAGGGCAACTGAAAATATTCTTTTCATAAACTGAACTAGTAAAAGAGAAGGATTAAGGAAGTAAATTCTAGGGTAGAGACATATGTAGGCAAAGGAGAAGTCACCTGTTGAGTGGGAAAGATTGTCCCCTCTTATACTCTCTATGAAGGAAGGGCCCATCATGGACAGGAAGAGTGGGACCAAGACCAAGGATGTTCATGTAGGATCAGCTGTGGACAATAGGCAGGACATTATTCCTTTGGGAGAAACAGGGAAAGAGGAACAGATGAAAGGTACTAGAAAGAGATGGGATGGAATAGAAGGCAAGAAGGGATGATGATGTTGAAGGCAAGGACAATTTAAGAAGCTAAGAGGGAAAACAAGAAAATCTTGACATATATCCCCAAGGGCAATGTGTAATGATAATTGAAGGAAAAAGAATTGCTGTATGACCCTAGATTTAATTCTGATGCTGCTGCTGCTTTTGTGGCCTCCTCTTTAACTTCCTTGTCTTAGTTGTGTGGGTTCCTACCCGACTACCAGGTGCTCAGTCCCTTCCCTGCACTTGAGCTATCTGCAGGATCCCCAGTCTTGGGGATTAGTGATTCTTCAGGTTACCAGGCCTGATTCATCAGCTTTTTTCTTTTGTCTCCTCAGCAAAGCCTACTCCATATCTATTTTCCTAAATGGATTGAGTTAGTCACCTTTCCATCACTATAACAAATACCTGAGATGATCAACTTGTAAAGAAAAAAGGCGTATAAAGAGTAAAGTCTGTGATATGTTGGCCCCATTGTCTGGGGCCTGTGGCAATGCAGCCCTTCATGGTGGAAGTACATGGTACAGAAAAACTGCTCACATGGCCAGGAAGTGGAAGAGAGGAGGAAGAAGGAACTGGAGTCCCTGGTGACCTAAAGACCTCCACTAGGCCTCACCTCTTGAAGGTTCCCCCACCTCCCAATAGTGCCATAGCAGGGACCAAGCCTTTAATACATAGGCCACATGGGACCATGTGATAAAATCCAAACAATACCGTGGACCAGAGAGAGCTGCCCCAGACCTTCCTGAGCTAACAACTTCTAGTCTGGAATGTTCCAGACTGGAATATTAACCATGCACTGCCCCACATAAAACCTTCATTGCTATTCTCTTTCAGCGACTTTGAAAGCTACCTTATCTGTTGACTTTTGCAGTGATTTTGGCTACTTCCGTCCAGAAAATGCCTCAAAGTGTGTGGAACAGCCAGAGCTGAAGGGGCACGACCTAGAGTTTTGTCTGTACGGGAGAGAGGAGCACCTGACGACAAATGGGTGAGATGGTCTTTCCTCCCTCATGGTGGCAAATGAATCGTCACTGCTCTGAATGACAGCTGCCTCTCTCCACATAGACCCAAGCAGTATTCCCAGCATTCATGAAAGCACTGCCTGGCAAAACGCTGTGATGATAAAAATGTTCTGTGAACTGTTGTATCCAGTGCAGGAGCCCTAGATGTGGGCTGTTGACACTAGTACAGCTGAGGTGCTGAGTTCTTCATTGTAACTAATTTTAATTTAAATAGCTACCATCTGGGACAGTGTGACCCTAGAGGAGCCTCATTACCTCTCCCCTCTGATAAAGTTTCACACACACACCCATCTTTGTTCCACTGTTAGTGAGCTATCTCTGGGTCATAGTTCTTTGGCATGTTGTTTTTCTTTTTTTTTTAGTTGTAGATGGACACAGTATCTTTATCTTATTTTTTTATGTGGAGCTGAGATTCAAACCCAGGGCCTCACACATGCTAGGCAAGCATTCTACCACTGAGCTACAATCCCATCCCTGGCATGGACTCTTAAGGCAGAAAGAACAGAAATGTCCCTAAGAGCAAGGGATAGAGATGCTTAGTCTACTCAAGCCCTGAAACTGCACAGAATATCCCCATGAACATCCCTGTCCCCATCCTGAAGGGGGATGTTACCATGCCAGGCCTGTGTTGCACCACATGGCCAATCATGGAAACAAGTTTTACCTAAGAGAAAGAGTTTATTCACAAGGTGACCAAGAGAGTGGAGACAGGAGAACAAGTCTCAGTTCCATCTGAGAATAGGATTTAGGGTTATTTATGGGATAAAGAAGCAGGATGGTTTAAGGCACGGGGAAAAGTGACTGGAGGTGCAGTAATCAGTGGTCTGCACGTACATAGTCCATCTTCATAGCTCTTGCAGAGGACACATGTTCAGAAAATGGTGGTGTACACATGATTTGAGGACAGTGTTTTTGACTTTCTAAAGTCAAAAAGTCATCCATTAAATCATAATAAAAAAAAAGCATACAAAAGGTTGCCTATCAGACACCTGAACAGATCCAAGTGAGGAGTCTTTGGTTTCAACAAAAGCAGACTTCAAATCCCTGAAAAGTAACCCAGACAATTGTTATCATGACCTATGTGTCATCCACAGCAAAGCTAGCGAAAAACTAATAATATATTGTGCAGCTGCATGACCTCTGAAATCAGTGATTTTTAAAGTCAACTAAAAACAAGTAAGAGCAAATGAAGCTAGAGGGTTTATTTGGGTTTTCTGTCTACTTCATAAGGACAAGAAGCTTTTCTGCAGTTTTTTAAATCTTGTTTCTAGGAAATGGGCAAGAGTCCAAGAATACATCTGTTCTGTATTCTGTGAACAGACCTACCTTTCTCTCCTTCTTTTCTCTTTCCTTTCTCCTTCCCTCCTTTCCTCCTTCCTTTCTTTGCATCTCTGAAGCATTTTATTCTAAAAAGCTGGAACTCGTGTACATAAACTAATATAAATTGAAAATTCATCATACGTGTACTTCATTTTTTAGTTTGATCTTTTAGCAGATCTTCAGCTTCTTTGATTTTGTTTATTATATAAGGAGGCCCTTATATAATAAATAGTCCATCTTCATAGCTCTTGCAGAGGACACATGTTCAGAAAATGGTGGTGTACACATGATTTGAGGACAGTGTTTTTGACTTTCTAAAGTTGGATGAGTTAAGAATACAAGTTGTTGAGCATCTCTTCTTCTTCCTTATTGGCAATAAGATTTATATATAGTTTCAATGCGGCTTCCTATTTTGTCATTTTGGGTTCAAACCCCCCTCTTACAGCCATCTGAGGGCAGATTTTAGTGGACTTTGAGAAACTCCTTTTACTTTACACTAACGGCTTGCCAGGCATGACAGCCTGCAACTCCTGCCGCAGCAGGCGTCAGTTGAGTGCTACCACTGTGCGTGGCGTGGCTTGGCGCCCCTGCCTCCAGCAGGAGCACAGTGCATCCCAGCCCAGAGGCCACAGTCTCTCTGCACACCTTTACCAGAAGGTGACAGCCACCAGCAAACACGAAACCTTGTGAACAAATCTGTCTTTCAGGTACCGGAAAATTCCAGGAGACAGATGCCAAGGCGGGGTAAATCCAGCTCGAGAAGTAAAAGACTTGAAAAAGAAATGCACAAGCAACTATTTGAGTCCCAAAAAGCAGGTATGTTAGATCTAGTTTTTAGTACAAGCTGGATTTTGTGTTCTGTCAATGTTATAACATCAAGAATTTTGCTACTGATACAAAGTGGCCAAACTACTGCCAGACTTCCCTAAGCATAGGCAAACTGTGAAGATGAAGGACAGGCCCCTTAAACCAATGGCAATTCATCCCACTAAAGCTCTCTTTTGTTGAGGGAAAATGGTATTCTACAATGTCATAAAAGTCTTAGAGCATTGAGTTGTGAAAGTTTTGAAGCTGAGTCATTTATGAAAAAAACTCAAGGGATGGCTATTGGATCATGACGTATGCATGTGTTGAAATATCACACTGTACTTTCCTAATATGTACAATTATTGCATAATAATCAAAAATTTAAAAAGTAAATTTAAACAAAAGAAGGTTGGTTATAAGGGTCATGACCTGGAGTTGTACATGCAGAGAAGAGTTTTGGACAGTAGGTAGGGTGGGTCTTTGTACTGAGTCATGCCTAGAGTATTCAGAATGAAAAAATGAACTATGGTCATAATGGGCTGGTTTTGATTTATATGCAAATTAAGAGACAGATTACAAATTGTGGTACTAAACTATCTGGTTGGGATTTGGATATACTGTGAAGATGAAAGCTCTGATACCAGCTGTGTGACTTGGGGAGTTAAACTGTAGGCCCTGCTTCCTAATCTGAAATATGAAAGATTGAGCCAGACCATCTATGGTCATCTCCTTTCTGCTGTTCCAAGGGATGAGACCAACAGGGGTGGGATTAAGAAGGCAACTGGAGAAGAGTGTGTGGGTGTGTGTATTTGCAAGGGGGCAAGTTACTCCTCTGACCCCTGCCCTGGACTCCTGGTGGCTGTCCTCAGAGTGTTTGTGTGTGTGATTGCACAGGACTTCCGCCCACAGGGACACAGCTTGTCCCAGAATCCAGCTCTGCCTCTTCTTGGATAAATTGAAAGCACACACTTCCTATCTCCCACCCAGAGCAGGTAGGTTATACAGAAACAATGATATGATAAGGCATATTTGTAAACACAAAAATTAAATAGAAACATAAATCTTGGTGTCACAGAATGGCCTGCCTGGGATAGCATTGACATAGCTTCATCCCCATGCTAGCCCTGTTTTACATTCATTTAACTCTCTGTTATCACAGTCTCCTTTTCCTGATCCATCCAGTCTTAAGCTACAAGACTTGAAAACAAAGGATGTGGAATACTCACAATTACCATATTTGACCTAGGCAGTTGCCAGCATTGAAGCCCTGCATTTGCAACTTTCAGGCAGTGGAGTTCAGATTCCCCTCTGCTGGTTCTGGTGCTCTGGTAACATTGAGATGGTTCATCATGGTGGGGGTGGAAAAGTACCATAAATAAGTATCTTGGACTGTATGTGTACTCAGAGAAATCAGGAAACAATAACCTCTTCAAATTCAGTCCTAGAGTATGCATGCCTAAAAGTCTTTGTGTTTGTGTTTTGATTTATCAAGAATTCCAAGTCAAATTCTGTTCCAATTATCTTGGCCATCGTGGGACTGATGCTGGTCACGATCGTAGCAGGAGTGCTCATTGTGAAGAAATATGTGTGTGGTGGAAGGTAAGAACATGGAAGCGGGCCAAAGGTACTGAATTCAAATCAGAAATTCAACCCAGCATGTATGGTTGAGTCTGCTTTTACAAAATGTTGTTAGTTGAAGTGATCTTCCCAAAAAAATTAGGCCTAAAGCAGGCACAGTGGCACAGGAGGTTGAGGTAGAGAATAGTTCAATGCTAGCCTCTGCAATTTAGCAAGGCTATGCAACTTAGCAAGAGCCTGTCTCAAAATATAAAAAGGGCTGGGGATGTGGTTTGGTGGTTAAGCATCCCTGGTAACAAAAAAAAAAAAAAAAACAATTAGGCCTAAATCTTTTCATATCTCATATTTCCCATATGTCAACAGTGGGTTGTGATGCCTGTATGTGCAGCTCACTCTGTAAGTGTACCAAACTGGGAAGATTCACAGCCCTATAAGAAATGTACCCCTGCTCCCCACATGAGGGCTAACGAAGGTTTTCATCCACAGGTTCCTCGTGCACAGGTACTCAGTGTTACAGCAGCACGCAGAGGCTGATGGTGTGGATGCTTTGGACACAACCTCTCATGCTAATAAAAGTGGTTATCATGATGACTCAGATGAGGTGAGGCCATTTCTTCTTGAGGAGTTGCCCCAAAGTGATTCATCTACTCACGATCTGGCTACCATTTGGGCAAAGGAGGGTATAAGTAAGAGCAGCACCTTAATGACTGTAAGATTCAGCTAATCCAGAAACTGTGTAATTGCTTTCAGAATAGGAACTTTTTAATCTGTCAATAATATAGCATATGACTTCCTTTTCAGGACCTTCTGGAATAGCTGTTCAAAGGAGCTGGGACCAAGCATGGATAGTGGAACCGCAGTACCTCTTACACTCCCTGTGGCTCCAACTTGGGGGAAATAAATTTCCCACTGCGAGGGACCAGCTCTGTTTCTGCTGCTTCCATCAAAGCCAAAAGGACCTTCACTAAAGAAATGCGGGTGGGGGTGGGGAACCCTGAGTACAATTGGCTATGAGGGGAGGGGGATTTAAATTCTTTAACTTTATTTCAAGTTCTGTCTTTTTTTAAAGTATGGGCTTTGGGTTTTTTTGTTTTGTTTTGTTTTGTTTTGTTTTGTTTTTAAGGGAAACGAAATGGAATTTGAAGGGACTATTTCACTAACTGCACTCTTGCATGTTCTGTGTGGGGCCGGGCCGGGCACAGGGCACCTACCTACTCCAGCATCAACATACCTGGTGCTGTCCCTGGCCTCTGCTGGCCATGTGAAGCAGGTGCGCAGCAGGAAGCCCACTGCAGTGACAGCACCGCGTGGCCAGCTTTTCCTCATCTGGGGACAGCCCTGCCCTAAGAACATCGCACACCAGCTCCTCACACAGATCCTGATGCTGCTTCACCCCGCCTCCCCAGGGACCATAGACCACAGTGATTTTTCTTTTCCCCTGTTTAATTAGGCAATACCCATGTTAATTGCCCTTTGGCAACTAACTTAACCATGTGCTTCCAAGACACTAAATCAGGAAAACTTACAGGGCAATATTTTTAACTCGGGGCAGGAAGAAGGGAGCAATAGAGAATTGACTAGATTTAGCACCTATTAAAGGCGAAACTCTGGCTGCTTCTGAGGTCGTTCAAGCTGTGCTTTGTGTGTGTGCCAGTAGACTTCCTCAAGGACAGGGTGCAGGCGTGGCCTGGAGGTCTGCCCAGGTTCGACCATCTCTTCACTGGAGTTGATTTATGTGCACACCGTATAGCACTGGGTACTGACCCTTGCTGTCTTCCCATTTCACCTGGTGTGTTGGCTTGTTGGTAAACATTACAGTGGCTGCTCATCCACCTCCTCCTTGGTTGTTATTGTACGTGGAGCCAGGACAAGAGTTGTTTTCAAATTTATAGACTTTTTTAAAAAAATCAGAATTCTCTGACCAGGCTCTCCTCCTCACCCTTTTCCTCAGCCTTGCCAAGTCATTTGTTCGCATGAAACTTTTGGCTGAACCAATTGAAAACACACTTCCAGTCTGGAGACTTTGTGTGATACTTTGGGTTCATATTTTAAATTTAAGGAAGTTTTCCATTTGACATTTTCCCAAATTAAATAAATTCTAGAATGTAGTTGGGGGTGGCCAGATAGTAATGGAAAGCTGAAATAATTAGTTTTAATACTGCTTAAATATTTGCTATACAGTAATACAGTATGGCCAGTCTTCAGTCTTACCATACCTATTGTGCTGATCACAGTGTCTCCAGATAATTATGATTGGGACATTCTTTAGGAGATGCCATTTTGCTGCTGGTTCATTTTGTGGCTAGAAAGTCAGTATAAAGTAAATGTGCCAAATTAACTTTTGTCAGAATGTGAGAGCAGATGGCTAAGTTTTCTCCTCCCCAGAATGGATGAACTGCAGCAGGGACAGAGGGGGAGGGATTGAATAGAAAATTTAGAGACTTTGAAACTGCAGTAAAATTAAATGAGTCAGGGAGTTTCAACTAGAAAATGAAGTTAGGGCAGTTTTTTTTTTTTTTTGAAGAATCAATATTTGTGAGGGCTAGAGTATATGTATTTTAATTCATTCATCTTGCGTGGTTTTCAATTATAAAATAATCCCAAAGATATACCAGCTCAGAAATGACGAAAGTGTCAGCCTCTGTCTCACCCTCACCTCCTGCCCAAAGTGAATTCACTGCCCACCTATTTACAGTGCACACCCTTTCTCCCAGCATTTACCCAGATAGATTGGGATAGATGTGCCAATAAACAGGAATCCTTGTATTAGTTTTAAGATGTAAGAAAGTTGATATTCTTCTCTAACCAGAAACCATTAAGGTTCTCTGCTTATAATACCTGGGATTTTCTGTAGAACTTGGCGATTTTCAGAGCATCCCCCAGCATTTTTGTGATGGAGCTGAGGAATCAAAATTGAGTCAGTTGTCCAGGGTTCCTGTGTGTGTGTTAAAGGCAGCATTGGTTGGTTGTCTGCAGAACTCTGCAGAAGCATTAACGCTTGTAAATTCTGAGTGCTTGAAGCGGGGTCTCTTTCTTATAGATGACTTGCTGTTCTTTAGGACAGGGATCAGTGGCATTTCTTTCAGAGTATTACTTAGCACCTTTTTATTTTATTTTTGGAAAAACAGAAAAGTTTATCGTCCTGTTTTTCATGGCTGAAAACAAGAGTAATGGTAATCATGAATGTGTGTCAGGAATGATTCCTCTTCTGGTGAAGAAGGGACCCTGTTGAGGAAAGCAGAAGTGAGGGGTTGGCCCCCTTCTCCAGCCTGCTGTTTCCACCCCTGCCTGGCTGGCTCTGTTGGCCGGAGGACTGCCTGCAAGCCTGGCCTCTTTTGGCCAGTTCACTTTCAGTGTCAGCCCACTCTGTCACAAATATGTGCCCTCGGCCAGAAAGTAAAACAGTGTAAATCCATTATAGCTTCCTACTATAATGTAGGAAGACAGAAAACACTAATTTGTCCTACCCAGGTTAGGAGCATCCTCCTTTACTTGAAGGCAAAACCTAGCGTGTTGTTGTGTAAACTCCTAGGCTTGATGGGAGCAGAATCAATTATTTCTGGAGACTTGAGCAGTGGAATCTAGCATTATTAGGTAGGTTGGACATATCAGATAGTCCAAAGTCATCTGAGCTCTTAAATCCAGAACTCACTGTCCTTCCTGCTCAAGACCTAGGGGACTTTTCGTTTTTACTGAGCACAGAGATCAGGGCTGGATATGCCTAAGCTGTGAATTGACTAAGAACACCACTCAGAAGAGTAGAAGCATTTGAAGAGTTGTGGCTGCTGTGGGGTGGGCTCAGGAGTTTCAGCAGAGTCCCTAAAACTGAACTTTATAATTGCTGCCTGTCCCTAAATAGACTTTCTCATGTATATCTCTCTTATTCTTAGGTTTTCCTGTGGGTCTCTGCAAGCCCAAGATGGCCTTCATCCCTGACAGATTAGTAATGTGTTGGTCACCTCCTTCTCCTCTATTGGGCCTATAAACATCCCCATAGCCTTTGTCAGGATACCAGAATGCAGAGAAGAGTGGAAGGCCATCTACACCAGTCCCAGGGTAACAGGGCTTCAGTCAATTATTTTCCAGGCAAGGTACCCTGATAGAGCATGCCTATCTTTTCCTTAGGAGTGCTGTGCAGGGTGCTGCCCCATACACACATCTAAGAGCTCACCAACTCCTTGTCAGCATAACCCTCTCAAATCCATATTAAGCCAGGGTACTTGAAACTGTTCAAATACGAAGGAATGCAACTTTTCAACTTTCTACTACCTTCCTTCCAGGAAGAAAATTAACATCGACTTAACTATCCTTTGAACAAAACCAAAGTTTAAGATTTGCCATACCACATAGAGACAGGGAGGGCCAGAGTCCGCAGGTGCCAGACCTTCTGTTCCATCTGCCATCATTTTGCCCAGCACAGGCAGCTCCTGGAGCAGCATTCTGCCCTAGCAGAGCCCAGGCCCTGCCCTCATGAGGGATAATTGAAATAGCAGGAGCATGTAGATTTCTTGGTTATGTTGCATAACAATAAGAATTAGAGCATTAATTTGAAATTGTACTCAATAACTTACTGTATGCATTTTTTCACACCAGTACATCCCCAAGCATCCTTGTTTATATGGAATAACATAAACTAACCTATACCTTTATATATATGTGTACATATGTACATGTATAAACTGTATAGTGTACATGTTAATGATTTATTGATATGCCCCAAATCTTTAATGCAGTTCTCATCTTCCGCATGCCCTCAATTGTGGTCAGGTGACTAAATGTCCCCTGGTGGTTCTGCTCACCTCCTGTGTTTGAGCCTCCAGGGAGGAGGGTTTGGGTTGTTCTCTCCTTATCCTCGTGCACAGAAATGCTCAGGGTCCCCATGTGCCTGTACATCCCTCTCTGGTCTCTTGTTCCCTTTCTGAGCATGTGGTCCCTCCCCCAAGCTGTCCTATGAAAGTGTATAGCAGTATTAAGATCATTACTGCATGTGTGCTGAAAACCCAAGTTTTCTGTTCCTTTGGGACAGAAAATTGCATGTGAGGTGGGATAATCAAGTTTCAATGACCCATGTCAGTTACACAGCAAAGCCAGACCCCATAATGCAGTTCTACAAAATGGAAATAAAACTGAAATTTCTTTAGCATTGTGTAAATAAATCTGGATGTGTTTAACTTTGTACTGGTAATTTTATGTATATTTGCAATATTTGGGTTAGAAATAAAACAGACTGGACTTTGTTACCTGATCTACCTAGATGACTAAGCTACAGTTTGTTAACAGGAAGCTTTTCCAGTTTTCTAGCTTTAAGAACCAAACTCCAGCAACCAGAAAAAAAGTTAAAGAGCCAGGACTGTGCATTTAGGAAAGGTATTAGATACTTTATGGGGAAAATTTCTCCCCCAAAAAGTGAGTTGTTTCACCTAAAAATTATCCAATTTTCTTGTCCTTCATTTTCTTTTTTTTTTTTTTTTATAGTTGTAGATGGACAGAATGCCTTTATTTTATGTTTATTTTTATGTGGTGCTAAGGATCGAACCCAGTGCCTCACACAGGGTAGGCAAGCGCTCTGCCACTGAGCTACAACCCCAGCCCTCTTGTCCTTCATTTTCTTGTTCTTTATGCTCATAAAAATCTACCTCCTACGGAGTTTGTAAGACCAGCGCTCTTGTTCTCACCTTCAGGAAATCTGGCAGATCTACCCACACATCTTCTCTAGTTTCGGTTGCTTCTGGACACAGTAACACTTCATTGCTCTTCTGAATTCTGTTCCTGGTAGCAGGTTTGACAAATGACAACACTAGAAGTTGAACTTCAGTAACTTTCAGTACCCGCTTGGTTTTCTCTTGCTGCTCTTAACTCCCAGTCTTGCAAAGAACAGCAGCTTTCCTCTATTCTAAATGTTGCCTTTAGGAGGGTTCCTGCACTCTCCTTGAGCCCTTAGCCCTCCCACCCCGCCATTCTGGGGCAGTGTTTCGGTTACTGCTCCAGCATCTTGGTCTGGAGATGACAAGGCAAAGCCCTTGTGCTTGAAGGGCCACCCTCTGGTGGGAGAGTTCCACCCCATGAGATTATCTGGGGTAGATTAAGGAATCCTACCATAATGAGTGAAGACTTAACTGCACCACAATGGTTTGGTTTCTTTTATTTGTTGTGTTTTTGATTTTGTTTTTGCAGATTCCTGTATTCCGCCCCAGACCAGTTAGAATTTCTGATGGGCAGATCCAAGGAATCTGCATTTTATTTTATTTTTACAGTACTGGGGATTAAACCCAGGGCCTCGTGCATGCAAGGCAAGCACTCTACCTCTGAGCTGCATCCCCAGTCCAGGAATCTGAAGTTTAAATTTGATTCTTTACACCTTCATTGCTACAAAAGGTTAGGACTGAAAGCTATGCCAGCTTCCTCACCAAAATGTGGTTGAGTATGGTATAAAAAGTGGGTCCCCTGGTTTGGGGGATTGCTATTTCTAAGGGTCTTTGCTGGGTTAGACAAGAAAAAGTTCAGAGACCTTCAGACCTTCTCTGATATGACCCAAGTCCAGCCTTTACCCAATCAAATCAGACCCAAAGGTCAACCTCCACAGCTGCCCTCATCAGCCATTCCAGCCCCCGATGAACAGATTCCTGACCTGAAGCAGGTCTATAGAATATTCTGGACCACAGACTCTATCCAGAGTGCAAAGAGACTGGACTTCTGTCACCCCAAGATGGGGTCCTACCAGCTCTCCCCAAGTTGGAGGCTGAAATGGATAAGGAGCTGATTCAGGCGACCACACTGATTTTTTTCCCCATGGAAAAAATATAGGGGTGGGGGAGGGATATGTGGGAACTCTGTACTTCCACTCAACTGTGCTGTGATCCTAAAACCACTCTAAAAATAAAATATATTTTTAAAAAATACAAAGGGGATGCTGGCTTCTGGAGATAGGAAAGAGAGCATGATCAAAAACCAGGTATTTGTTTTATGGAACATAAAACAGAACAGCAGGGGGGCGAGCCTGGAAAACCGCAGGGCCTTTAGTGCATCACTAACCCTACCGTGCATTTTATCATTTCGTCCTCATTTCAACCATGGCCTCAGCATCCCTTGTTTCATAGACCTACAGCTCTGAGCCACCAGCTGGTGACAAGAGTGGTACAGCCAGAAGTCACACCTCCCTTCCTCCAGAAGCTCTCCTCCCTCTGCCCCACTGCCTCTCACTTCATTTGTGCTTTATCTCCTAGGAAGGGAGCCATTGACACTCTCAAAAGGAGAAAATACTAGCATGACCTAAAAATAGCTTCCATTTATCAAGCACTACATTCTGCTAAACACTTTACAGAGATTAGCTCTTTTAATCCACACAATGACCCTATGGTTATTATTTTCTCCTTTTCCAGATGAGGAAACAGACTGAAGAGACACTGTCAGGCTGGGGGTGACAGAGCCCTTGCCTAGCACATGCTAGGAGGTGGACCCTAGGTTCCACCTCCAGAACCTGGTGTGTGGCAAGTCACACAGCTAGCTGGTGACAAAGCCCAAGTAGAGCCTGGGTCATGAGTAGTGGTCGGTTCGGTAGTGGTCTCTGCAGTGTGCAGCTCCAGCAGGGCACTGCCCTGCTCTGGGGGCAGGGCTGGGGCAAAGAAAGGGAGCAGGTGGGGAGGATGGGGAGGGCCCTCTGAAGGGTGAGTGATGAGACTTCACAACTCACTGAATGTGGGAGCAGCTAAAGGTGTGCCTAGGGATCAGCTGGTCTTGGGGCCTGAAGCCCTGTTGGATGAGCTGGAGGTCAGGAGCTGAGATGTCATCCAATCCTCCCAACAGAAGCCAGAGGTCCCTTTTAGATGGTCTGTGCTCAAGCTTCCCCCTCCTTCCCTAGCGCTGTGTGGGTGTCATCTCTCTCCCAAGATAACAGGGCCACCTCGGCCCTCCTCTTGTGGCTATTCTGGGCTACTCTCTGATCCTTCTCTCTTCCCCTAGCCCCAACTTCACCCTTCTGCTGGGAGTAGGTGGGTGGGGAAAGGCCAGCCCACTTACATAAGCGTGTGACTGGGACCCCAGGAAGCCAGCCCAGGGAGCAGGTGCTCAGCCCCTCCTTTACCACCAACAGTGAAAATCTTCTGCTGGAGCTCAGCCTGGGGTGGCCCAGCATGGAGTCAGCCACAAGTCTGGAGGTGGCCTCAGGCTCCAAGCTGCAGGTGGGAGAAGCCAGCCCTGCAGATGCCCAACAGCCCCAGGCTTCCCCGGGACAGCGGTCGGGCAGCTCCACTCCCCAGCTCCTGCCCCCGGTTGAAGGTTAGTACTGACAGATGCCAAGGGATGGGAGGCTGGGTAGTGGGATTTGGGGAGAACTTCCCTACTGCCCCAGCTGCACCTCCTTAGGTGTTTGCACAGCTTAATGACTTTATGAGACTTTATGGGATGGGTACTTAGGATGCCAGATCATTCAATTGAGCCTCCACCTGCCTCCTTGAATTCTTCCTTACTGCTCAAGGGTCTTCTGGGTTTTTGTTTTTTAGCTGAGAAGTCAGTGAATAGTGTTTGTGGGCACTTTATAGTGACTAAAAAATATGTTTTTATTTTTACCTTTAAAAAAATGTCACTGGAACTGGGAGGGCCTGATGTGTTAATGGACAGTCGGTCAGGAAGGGTGAGATGGCGGCTATCTGTAGTGGGAGAAGGGGAAATCAAAATCAAAAGCTGAGGCACTGGGAAGCTAAGTATTTATCAACACAGTGACACTCAGCCTCTCCCTGGACTGTGCCATGGCATTGGGGCCCCCCCCAACACCCCTACTGCTCCCCTGGGAAATCCTAGCATTTCAGAGATGGAACTCATGGACATGGAGCCCTTCTGGGAGAAGCACTTGATTCCCATCCATGTTGGTCTCTGTGAAGAGGCATTCTAGAGCCAGGAGGAGTTTGGTGTCCCTTCCAACCCCAGGATGCCCTGCTGCCCACCCCAATCCCAACTGCCCCTGACTGAGTCCTCTGTAGCTCACCTAGGTGGCTCTGGGACCCAAACACATGAGTGCATCATGCTGAACCTGCGTAGCAGACCAGAGAGTAAGAGCTGGACTCTTCCCTTCTGCATGATGATCAGAAGCAGCCACAGGGTGTTAAACACTTAATACAGCTGCTCAGAGCCCCAGCTTTCAGCACCTTAAAGTCCTAAGTGCAAAGGATGCAAGGACCATACAGCAGAGACCCCCAGGGTAGGAAAAGGTAAGAGAAAGATACTCTGAACTTGGAGGCAAAAATCTGGGCTCCATTCCCAATGCTCACTTGGCATCTCTATGACCTTGGACAAGTCAATTAACCACTCAGTTTCAATTTCTTATCTGTAAAATGGTGATTGATGAATATCTCTATAGTAGGGTAGATGAAAGGATTGCCAAGATAATCCAAAGTGCCTTGGAAGAGGTAAATCAAATTGTGAATCCATAATATCTCCAAGTCAGGGTAGAGGCCAAGAGTTCCATCTCCATGTAGGCTGGTACAGGAAAGCTCTCCACCCCATAACATCCTAATATAAAAGACACTAGGTTTTCAGTGTTCAGGAACAGAGAATTGGCTGAGTTTGTCCCTTTGAAGAAGTAGGGGGAGCAGCAGCTCAGGAGGCTGAGGCAGGAGGATCATGAGTTCAAAGCCAGCCTCAGCAACTTAGCAAGGCCTTAAGCAACTCAGTGAGATCCTATCTCTAAAGAAAACACACACACAAAAAAAAAGTTTGGGGGATATGACTCAGTGGTTAAGTGACCCTGGGTTCAATCCCCAGTACCAAAAAAAAAAAAAAATGAAGAAGTAGTAAGGGGAGCTGAGGTTATTGTGCATGTGTTAAATTGAAGCAATTAAGGCCGAAAACCAGTTTCTCCCCCTTAAAAAACAAAACAAAACAGAATAAGAGTCACAGGCAGAGGGAATGAGAACCAGGATGGCTGGCTGGCTCCTCAGTTCTCTCTCCTGGCCTCCATGGAACCCTGGGGGCAGGCACTTATCTCTCCAGGCTTCTGGCCTCTGCCTGCAGAGCAGGACACTGGTCAGATAGCTTCTGACAATCCGTGGCCACATATCTTCTGAACCCACGGCCTTGTGCTTGCAAGGCAAGCACTCTACCAACTGAGCTATATCCCCAGCCCACCATGTGTCTTCTTGTATGGGCCACAACTCTACACACTGCAGGCCTCTGCCACCAGCCAGTGGCTCAACCCAGTGGTATCCCAGAGGTAATGGGCAGTAAGGACATCCTTTGACACTGGGCAAAATACATGTGTCTGTTAGCTGCTTGAAAAAAGAAGACCTGAGTTCCAATCCTAGCTCTGTCCTTTCACTTTTAGGGAGTCAATTCACTTCTTAGGGCCTCCATCTGTAAATTAAGAAGTTGCACTAAATCTGAATATTAACCTTTAGATAGCTAGGGACCCCCAAGAAAATCTGATGAAAGGGGCCTCTTGCCCCAGGAAAAACACATCAAAACAGTTCAGGGAGTTTGTAGAGTCCCTGAAGCCCATCCAAAGATCCTTCATGATGCCAGGGACTAGGTGACCCCTAAGTTCCCTCAGAGCTCCAAAGACCTTCTCCCTCTTAATTTCTCATCTTACTCATAGAGGGCCCAGGGACACGGGGGGATACCTTGAGCAAACATGGGAAATAGAGCAGACAGAAATTAATTTGCAAGATCAACATACAATGCAACTGGCCAGCAATGGGCTTCCAGTCAAGCAAGCCTGCTTCATGGCTGAATAAGCGGGATGGGAGGAGGCTGGAATTGGTAATGGATTTCTGTCTAACAGTACAGCCCTTAGGCATGGTGTCCTGGCAACAAAATTTGGCAGAGGCTAGAGGAGAACTTCCAAACTAGTGAGGGGCTCTGGAAGAGGCTACATCCCTGCCATGGAGAAGATGAGACTCTGAAACAGAAGAGGAGGGCCCAGATGCTGACCTCAGCATAATTGATCCAACTGACTTGAACTCTCTTTCCCTCTGAACTGTCCCATGACTTCCAGGCTTGCGAAGCTGAGTCTCATGCCTGGGAGCAAGGTTCCTCCCTTCCTCCTTCTCCTTTTTCCATGCCTCTCTCCCTCCCTCCCTCCTTCCTTTCTCACCTCCTCCTTTCTTCCACAAATATTTATTTTTGTGCCTATTATGTGCCAGGCATTGCTTTAGGTGTTTTAACTCTGGTTATGGAAATGAATAAAATAGCAAAACTAACTGCCCTCCTTAAGGTTATATTCTAATAGAGGGAGTTGGGCAATTAATAAACAAGTAAAGTGTATATTATGTCAGATGGTGATAAATGCTATGCCAAAAATAACACAGGGAAGAGGATAGAAAGTGCTGGGGTAGGAAGAATGCAAGCTTCCTGTTTCAAAAAAGACACTCTGTGAAGACTCACAAATAAGGCAATAGTTGAGCATCATAGCAGAGATTTGAGGGGAATATTCTCTATGCAGAGATCATGAGAACAAAGGTCCTGAGGCAGGAGTGTGCTTTATGGTTGTTAAAAATATGAGAGCATGGTGGTGCATGCCTGTAATCCCAGCAGCTTGGGAGGATTGAAGGTTCAAAGCCAGCCTCAGCAATTTAGTAAGGCTCTAAGCAACTCAGAGAGACCATCTCAAAATAACAAAAAAAGGGGGGGGGGGGGCTGGAGATGTGGCTCAGTGGTTAAGTGTCCCTGGGTTCAATGCCAGACACCAACAAAAAAAAGAAAGAAAGAAAAAAAGAATAAACAGTAGTTGGGTCTTAGAAACTCATGAGCTTTATTGAGAACGAGGATGGAGATGGTCTAGAGGTTTTAGAAGAAAAAGGTATGCACTAGACACCCAGAAACAGGAGATGGAGTGAAGCGGGAAGTCAGTAGAATTGCCAGGCTGTTCGGTGTTTGGAGGCAGCTTTCCCTGGTGATGGCCACACAGTGCAAGTCAGCATTCCCACTTCCCCCTTAGGCTTCTCTATGCCTGTGCAGGCACTGAGTGGATGGAAACTTTATTTATTTATTTATTTATTTATTTATTTATTTTGGTACCAAGATTGAACCCATGAGCACTTAATTACTGAGCCACATCCCCAGCCCTTATTATTTTTTATTTTTGAGACAGGGTCTCACTAGGTTGCTGAGGCTGGCTTTTAACTTGTGATCCTCCTGCCTCAGCCTCTGAGCTGTTGGAGTTACAGGCATGCCCCACTACGCCCAGCTGGAAACGATTTAACCTGGGTTGGGTATTGCCAGGTGGGTGTAGTGGGGTGAAAGAGGATTCAGGGATTTGAATGAGAATGCAAGAGAGTCAGTATAATAATGGCCATGGTAAAATCACAAGAATGGGAAGTTATACTCCATGTGCATAATATCAAAATACATTCTACAGGCCGGTGGTCCACATCTATAATCCCAGCAGCTCAGGAGGCTAAAACAGGAGGACCACAGAGTTCAAAGCCAGCCTCAGCAAAAGCCAGGAGCTAAGCAACTCAATAAGATTCTGTCTCTAAATAAAATACAAAATAGGGCTGGGGATGTGGCTCAGTGGTCAGGTGCCCCTGAGTTCAATCCCTGGTACCGAAAAAAAATCTGTCATATATGACTAAAAAGAACAAATAAAAAATTTTTAAAAAAACCAATGGCCATAGAAAAAAGTGATTAAGACAAGAGGGGTGGCCGAAAGCAGAAGGGTGGTAGGATAATGAAGCACAGATCTCAGGGGTGCTAAGGAACTACTGGTGTTGCTGGGCATGGTGGGATTATAGTCTCTGCCTGTAATCCCAGAGACTGGGGAGGTTGAGGCAGAAGGCTTGCAAGTTTGAGGCCAGCCTCAACAACTTAGCAAGACCATGTCTCAAAAAATATTTATAAAGGACTGGGGTTGTAGTTCAGTGGTAGAGCACTTGTCTAGCATGTGTGAGGCACTGGGTTCAATTCTCAGCACCACATGTAAACAAATAAAATACAGGTCCATCAACAACTAAAAAAAATTTTAAAAAAAGAAGTGAGATAAAGGATTGAAGATTGTATTACAGTTAGGATAGACAAATAGATGAAACAAATAGAGCTAGAAATAATGGATGTTTCTTTCTCACTAGCATAAGAACTGAAAACAAGTGTCCCTGTTCAGCAGATAGTTCTCCAAGCAGCAAATCAGGGATGAAGGTCTTTTTCATGAGGGTCCCATGATCATCTGCATACAGGTCTTGACCCACAAGTGATTCCCACCATTTCCACTCACATTTCATTGGCAAGAACTAGTCTCATGGTCTATAGTAAGGGAGGCAGTGGGAAGTGGCCCTCACTGGGCAGTCATTTCTCAGAGATAACTTCACTATGCAAGGGATAACAGTTTTCATGGTCAAGTAACTGTCTCTGACATGGAGGTGTTGAGATGCTTACAGTTCAGATCAGACAGAGGTTGCAGTTCCTGCTCTAGAGACTCAGGGTCCAGTGTCTGAAGCTGGGGAGGACAAAAAAACATTGGAGGAGTGACAGGCCAGAATGGGTGGACCTGGCAGGGTTAAAAGGATGGGCTATGAAGTCTCCAGGAATCAGATCTGGAGCAGTGTTGAAGACAGAGCCATTGAGCTGGCTCTAAAACCAAATATGAGGCAAGACTGATAGAGCAGTGGCCGGGTCTTTATCCCAGAAAAGTGTTGCCTGTTTGGGCACCCTTTCATGTTCTTTGATCTGCGTTTCATGCCTTCAAGGAGGTGATACTTACCCCTTCACAAGATTATTCTGTAGTCTTCACACTCCTTTCCCATCACAGTCCTCCTGGCAGGTTTCTAAGATCAAGGCCACACTCTAGGCATCTGTGAATGTTTCTCTAAGAAATGCTGGTACTTCTTGGATCCCTAGAAATCTTTAGTTTCAAAGTCACAGCTGACCTTGGGCATTTGCTCTTTTTGGGGAATCATTCACTCACAAAGGTGCACGTGTGTGTATGTGCACACACTCTGCTCTCTCACACAAACACACACACACACACACACACACACACACACAGCATGAATGCAAATTCACCCCTTTACCATTCAGGCCACAGTTAACAACATCAGTTTGGACTACAGAGCCTTAGGGAATTGCTGGAAGAAAGTCTCTGGTCATGTGAAAGGAAATTATGAGAGGATCTGAACAATTATTTCCCAGGAGAATAGAAAAAGAAAATGGGCAGAACTTCAGGAGAATAAAATAAGAAACCAGGCACAGTGGTGCATGCCTGTAATCACAGTTACTCAGGAAATTAAGGCAGGAGGATCCTAAGTTTGAAGCCATCCTGAGCGATTTAGCAAGATCCTGTCTGAAATTAAAAAAAAAAAAATTAAAGGGGTTGGCTATACAGCACCCTTAGGTCCAATCCCCAGTACACACACACACACACACACACACACACACACACACTAGCTATTAGAAGGAATTCTCTAATCAGAAGGAATCAAGATCTTTCAATTTGAAGTATTCTCCTCTACAAATGTCCGAGAAAGAAGTAGACAACATTCTGAGAGAAATAGAGTACTGAGTGCACCCTGCTCAGAGTTCTTGGCTCCCAAAGGGCTTTTCAAAATGCCTTTTTCCCAAGACTCTCTGAAGGGAGAAAACCACACTGGGGCTGTTATAGATCTGGTCTGAGAAAACTGAAGCTCTAGGCTTTGGTCACATCCCTCCTGGCACCTTAGGAGTAGGAAGACCTTGGGTGTCAGGAGAAACCAGGCTCCCCAAGGTCAGTACAATTTACACCTCGCTTGACTGGGGAGCAGTGAAAAAAGGTGCTTCAAATGAGCCCTGTTACATTCTGAGCAAGGGTCAGATTGCTGCTGGGCTGAGTTGGGAGGCCACTGGAGAACTCACTGCTGACCGGGCACCTGGCACTGCCAAACTCTCTTCTGCACTTCCAGCCTCTGTCTCTGGGGGCCAAGAGCCTGTGGAGAGCAGCACCCCACCCACTTGCCCTCAGAGCGGCAAGATACTGCTAACTTCAATTCCATCATGTTGCCAGGGAACCCACTTATAAACAAGCAAGCGGCTGGGGGCCCTCTTGAGCGTGCACCTCACTGCCATCACAGTCTTCCTCTGCTGGCTCTATACCACCGAGCTTCTCTTAAGGTTTCCAAAGCCATTCTGAAATCCCACCCTAATTCCCCCACCAGAGCTTCTGTTCTACTTAAACCTATTCCTTTCATTTTCCTCTTTAGTTCAGGTGAAAGAATGATAACATTTTCCAAGAAGTTTTTCCAACAAACAAAAGGAACACTCGGTAGAAATAAACATATACATGAGTGTGAATCTATTCAGCAAGCACATTTCCTACCCAAGGTCTCAGCAGAGTGGGGCTCAGTTGCACATCTCCCAGGCACAAAGGCCTGGGTTCCTTTCCTCACCTTGATCCTTTTCAGTCCTTGAGTCTATCCCTTTGCCTTCCCTTCTTTGCCTCCTCCCTGCAGGCCACTGGAGGTCACATGAGAGCCCTAACTTTGATGCTTAGCCCTAGGCAATCACTGGTGAGCAGGCAAATGGACAGATAGGACGTGCTCAGAGAGTGGGTTCTTCTGACGTACAAGAAGGCCAGAGTCTTGGGTGACAGGTACTATTTTACAACTGGCCAGGAGATCTCCAGCTAATCAGTTCCTTTCTCTGAGTTCTTTTTTGTTCCAGGTACTCACCAGGATCCTTCATAATGATGCCAGACATGGGAACTTCTGACCCAGTGACTGCAGAAATGAAATCAAGCCAAGGAGTTTGAGCACACAGGCAAAGCTTTAATGAGGGATAGGGTTACCTCAAGGAGACAGGACACAGCACTGACAGAAAGAGATCAGGTTGCTCCCTTAAAAAAGGAAGGGTCCAATTTTTTTATCAGGTTGCTGAGCTGGGCTAGGATCTGGTCTTTTTCCACTGGTCATGGGTCATAATTTTTCAAGGAATGTCTTCCTTGAGGAAGATGCATATCCATTGCTATTTAGTTTATTCTTGGAGAATTTTTTTCAGTACTAGGGATTGAACCAGGGGTACTCTATCACTGAGCTATATCCCCAGACCTTTTTATTTTTAATTTTAAGACAGGGTCTCACTAAGTTGCCTATGCTGGCCTTGAACTTGTGATCCTCCTTTTCTCAGCCTCCTGAGTCACTGGGGTTATAGGTATGCACCTAGCTCTTGGAGATGTTCTGACACCAATATTTTTCAGCTTTCATGGTGTAATTCCATGGCTATAAGATAGCTGAAAAGTGTGAGAGGAAAGGAGGAAAGAAAAGGAAAAAAATGTATGCCAATTTGAAGGAATTGACAGGTTAAGGGCTTTAGGCCTTGTGTGTTTTCCCATGCTTTCTTTGTACCATTCCTTTGATAGATGATAGGTCAGGGGCTAACGCCTTGGGGTTTTAGTCTTCTGTCCCATGGTGGTCCCTAACTATCTCAGTAACTCTGATATTCTGTAGGCAGCACAACGGACAGCAGAGTCATCTCCTCTCCAACCCTCTCCCCCATAAATGTGAAGGGTTATTTCCCTACCCAACACTGGGAAACCAAGCTCAACAAGACAAGGTTTTGACCCTCCTTTCCATTTACAGTTCTCTTCTAAAAAAAAAAAAAAAAAAAAAAAAACCCTTAACTCATGTCTGCCTGTTTCTAACTCCTTGGTTACTTGCCAAGATGGCCACAGGAGAGGAACACATCACACAACACTTCTTCTGTTCTTCCCACCCTGCCCCCAACCACCAAAGTTAGCAGAGGGCAATCAGAGCAGGGTCATTGCAGCCTGCAGCTCTGTCACTGCCCTATTCTGGAGAACACTCATGTCCCTTAGATTCCAGCTCTCAAAATGCAATCCAAGATAGACGTGGCCCAGGTGAAAGCATAAGCCACACACCAAAACACGAAACAAGAGAAGCAAAATAAACCCCCAGCACTGTATTTGCATTCATTCACAGTGGACAAGTGATCTTGAGACACTAAGGGGGAGGGTCCACAAATTGAGGTGTAGGAAGAACATAGTCTGACCTCTATTTATTTCATTTTAAATGTCATCGCTTAAATCTTTGTTTTACTTCATGTACATATTTAAACGGTTTAATCTGTAAGTAAACATATTTGTGTTGGGGTGAATGCTCAGGAATGTATTTACAAGGAAATGTGTGTTATCAAAAAGTTTGGAATCTGCTATCGAGCAGTCCTGCTGCTTGCCACAGGAATGTACCAGGGGTGGAGTTTTTCCAACTGCTAGGACTGAGTTTTGGCAGGGAGGCCTGGCTTGTTGGTGGGAAATGAGGCACTGTCACATTCTACTTCAGACAACAGCAGCAGGGGACTGTCTCTGCTTGAGAAAGGAGCAAAGAGCAGCCCTGGGAAGATGTCAATCTCAGCCAGGCCCCCAGGGGACCCAAGTGGGATAGTCCCACTTTGACAGTTTAGGAAGCCCGAGGCATCCCCATGAAGAGAGAAATGGCATCTGATCATTCTCCAACCTTTACACTCAGCACTTTCTGAACCATCTCCTATCTTCATCCTGGAAGCCAATAAATGTCATCTAATCTTTACGCTTCACTGGGATAGGACTGGGAGATAAAGGGGAAGTGAGTAGTGGATCTAATCTCTCCCAGATTTTGTTTGTACAAAGTGATCCTCCACCAACTGGAAGAACGCCATGCAGGCATCAGGAACAAGGTGGCCACACAAAGGAAGGGACCCAGACGCAGGCTCCCCTGTGATGACATCAGTGCTGTCTCAGTGGGAGGCTGCTTGGGTTCAGGGTGTTGCTCTGCCGGCAGAACAGGAAAGCATTCTCCGGGAGTCCACACCAAACTAGGAGTTGGGGATTAATATTGAAAGTGACCTCTGGACAAGCAAAATTGCTAAGAACTAATCAATAAAGGCCAGAAAGACACACTGCACATACAGGACTGGTCTGAGCGCAAACAGACAAAACTCTGGCTGATGGTTTTGTCAGTAGTTGAGAGTTACAAATTGAAAGTGGCAGTCTCACACTCCAGTGCTCTTTTGCAAGGACTTAAATGCTTTCCTGGGGTTCCTTTAGCCAATTGCTCTTCCCTAAATCCCAGCAAGACAATGCCAGTGGGCTCAGTGATAGAGCGCATGCCTAGCAGGCACAGGACCCTAGGTTGATCCCCAGCACTGCCAAAAAGAAAGAAGAACAATAGGAACAATCTTCCCATTCCCTAACATAGGAGCTTAATTTGTTGAAGGATGCCCTGGGCCACCACCATTACTGTACAATCTTAGTGTGTAGTATCCCCTTCCTCTGAGTATCCAATTTCTGTTTACTCTTTCCATCACTCAGAGAGCCCCAAGATCTGGCTACCTCGGACCCTGAGGCAGACCTACATCCGGAAGGTTGGGGAAACAGTGAACCTACTAATCCCATTCCAGGTGATTATGCCAGCCCCTCACTAGGATCAGACCAAGGTTTTGATTTAGAAACAGATACCAAGAATCCTTCTAGCAGTGGGGCAGCCTTCCTGGCCTTGAATGGAGAAGGTCACATCTTCAGAAGTCTAAGGCCAAATGACCCATTTATTCTTCATTCCTGAGGGTGGGTTTGGGTAGGATCAGGGGTGACTGTGAGAAGAGTTAAGTTAATCCATGACCTTCTGTCTGCAGAAGTCTGGGAGCCCTCAAATTGAAAGGCTCTTGGGAGTTTGGGCAGCTATTCAAGTTGGTCCCATGGGTGTCCATAACCTCAATCCCATCCCCCTTTCCCATGATCTGAGGCTGTTGCTGAAAGGAGGAAGTCTCCTGGAAGAGTCCACCAACTTCTAGTTCAAGGAATCTGCAGCTGCAAGTCATATAACCCTGTGGACCTGGGATGAATCTGAACCCAACTGCCTCAGGGAGTGTCCAGAATCCTCTTGGGCTGCTCCAGTCATATCTGCATTCCTTAGGGCAAGCCCAAACCTCGAGCCACCTGGACACACAATGGTTGTGCCTTGGACACCAGTCGAGTGAGTGTGCGGAATGGGGAGCAAGACTCTATCCTCTTCATCAGAGAAGCCCAACGTGCTGACTCAGGCCACTACCAACTCTCTGTGCAGCTGGGTGGGCTGGAGGCCACTGCCACCATTGATATCCTGGTGATTGGTAAGTAGGGGGTGGGGTAGTCCCTAGGAACTCCCTCTTCAGGCCAAAGAGGAGCCATCTCAGGGAGAAAGGAAAGCTGGGTTGATGCCCCCTCCAAGTCTGGAACATGATGGTGGGCAAGGGGAGGGACCTGAGCAAAGAAAAGGGCCAAGCTAGGCAATGTGGCAGATGCCTGTAATCCCAGTGACTTGGTTGACTGAGGCAAGAAGATCACAAGTTCAAGTTCAGCAACTTAGTGAGATCTTTAGCAACTTAGCAAGACCCTGTATCAAAAATATAAAAAGGACTGGGAATGTAACTCAGTGGAAACGCACCCCTGGGTTTAATCACCAGTACCAAAAAATAAAATAATGTAAACTTTGATAGGACAAAATTTTCTGTTTAGTATGGAGTTTAGTATGGAGAAAGGGAGAGAAAGGGAGGCGGGGGCACTCTTGAAGTGATTTTGATGCATGTGGGTTGTACTGTGCTCACTGCCGTGGCTTTGCCCTTTCAGAGAGGCCAGGCCCTCCTCAGAGTATTAAGTTGGTGGATGTCTGGGGCTCCAACGCTACCCTGGAATGGACACCTCCCCAAGATACGGGCAACACAACACTTCTGGGGTACACGGTGCAGAAGGCTGACACAAAATCTGGGGTGAGGTGTAGCTGGAAAGGAGGGAGGGAGGGATAGGGCATTCTGGAATGGTAATGCCCATGGCAGCTCCATGTGGGATAAGTTCATAAAACAGTTGTCTCACGCATGGCTTCTTCTGGGGCCCCCAGCTGTGGTTCACCGTGCTGGAGCAGTATCACCGCAATAGCTGCATCATCTCCAACCTCATTGTGGGCAACTCCTATGCCTTTCGTGTCTTTGCTGAAAACCAGTGTGGACTCAGTGAAACAGCACCCATCACTGCTGATCTTGCCCATATCCAGAAAGCAGGTAAGGAAGGCACAGAGATCACACTAGAAAAACTTAGAGTGGAAGAGGGATGGGGATCTCATGCTACATCATGCCCACAGCTCCTGTTTACAAGACCAAGGGGTTTGCCCAGCGGGACTTCTCTGAAGCCCCCAAGTTTACCCAGCCTCTGGCAGACTGTACTACAATCACTGGCTATGATACCCAGCTCTTCTGCTGTGTCCGCGCCTTTCCCAGGGTGAGTGGGGAACTGGGGGTGGGGTGAAGGGAGGGTACTGAGCTGTTTCATGCTCCCATCCTAACCTTAGTTACACCACAGAGCATTCTAATTTCACATTTCCTATCGTTGTTATCATCTGCCTCTTTAATAGCAGGTTATTTAGGAACAGTCAGGACATTTGTAGTTCCAGATGAACTGACGCAAATGATGTTTCAGTGTTGGTTCCTCATATACAAAGATGTCAGCTTGGAGTTATTTATCTGGTAGGAGTGCTAGAGTCCCACTGGTTTATCCTCACTCACTTACCCATACCTCATCTGTTCAGGAGCAGACACATGCAAGTTGCCTAGAGTTGGGTCTCTGGCCATAACTTTGAGTGAGGCTTTCTATTTAAAATCTAGGCACTGTTTGCCATACCATTAACAATCTTCACGAAGTACCTCTGGGGTTATGAGATGATATGGAGATAACATCTTAGAAGGGTAATATCAATAAGCCCACTCTAGAAACTGCTTTCTAACCAGAGAGGACAGGAACTAGTCACAAGGCAACTGTGGGATTAGAATATGAATAGTTCACGATGTATATATAGAAAGAGAAGACCCTGTGCCCAGAGTTCATGATCCATGAAGGAGCTGCTCAAGAAGTATTGGACAGAAGTTATCGTTTTCTTCCAGTCAGGGATACTTGATAAAGAAGGTGAGGTTTCAGGTGCTCTTTTCAATCAAATGGAGGAGTGTGGGGTATTGGTGAAGGTACTGGAAGGAAAATCTCTTCCCACAACCTTAGGGACAGGGAGTCTTCCATAAAGTCATTATCTACAAGCCTTGTGGGAAGAGTCCTAGATATTGAGCATAGAAAGAGCAATTTGTTCTTACTCTCTCTTTCTACCCTCTCATCTTTGTCTTCTAGCCCAAGATCATCTGGCTGAAGAACAAGATGGATATCCAAGGCAACCCCAAGTACAGAGCCCTCAGTCACCTGGGGATCTGCTCCCTAGAAATTCGCAAGCCTGGTCCCTTTGATGGAGGCATTTACACCTGCAAGGCAGTGAACGCCCTGGGGGAGGCATCTGTGGACTGTCGGGTGGATGTGAAAAGTAAGGGCAAAAGGGGAACTGGTGCCTTAGAAAGCCAGCCATCTCTCTCTCCCCTGGTGGAAAAGTCAGCAGCCAGAGGCATAAATTTAGATGGAGAAGGTCTTCCCAATTCGGGCCCTCTCAACACTGTCACATTAGGATGCATTTGAGGAGACATTGTTAGTATCCACAGTTTCATTTCTCTCATCACCATTCTGTAATATAAGAAGAATTGGTTGTTTTTTCCTAGTTTGCAAAGGAGAAACCCCAAGCACAGGGAGATAACTGGTTTACCCAAGATTTCCAGTATTGGTTAGTTGAGGAGCTGACACTACAGAGGCAATAAGTCCAAGTTCGCAATCAGATCGTTTTTTCTTTAAGTTATATAATCTCCTGACCCAGTCCAGGAAAACTACAGCTGTTTCTTTTCCCTCTGGTTTATTTAAAGGCAATATTATACATCCTCTCAACCTCTTTAAAATATTCAGTCATTTATCCATCCCTGTCACCTTCAGATCTCCATCACCGCATTTAGCATATTATCTACTTACAGATCTGTTTCCTCCTTAAACTCTAAGCCCTGAGGGTGTGGACAAGGTCTTATTCACCTTTTTTCCCCCAGTGTCTAGTTTCTGACACTCAGTTGGCACTGTCAAAATGTTCATTGCTTGAATCAGGAATGAATGGGCCTTGATATGTCCTACTCTTCCTTATGTATAGTCATAGACTCCCAGAAAAACAAAAATAGAATATTCCTTCCCAATGCTTTGAAAGGTTTCCCAGAAATTTCTGAGGCGTTAACATTAAGAAATGTCTGCATTTTTGCAGCTCCTAACTGAGGCTACCTGAAAGGACATGGTACCTGAGAAAGGTAAGGGAAGACGGACAGGGTGCATTGATGGATCATTTCATATTTATGCTAGTGTTATTGATTCTGGGACAGATGTGTATTCTTGAGCCTCTCAACCATGAACCCCCTGGTGATCATGTTTTGTTTTGTTTTGTTTTGTTTTGTTTTGTTTTGTTTGAACCGGGGATTAAACTCAGGGGCACTCAGCCACTGAGCCACATCCCCAGCCCTATTTTGTATTTTATTTAGAGACAGGGTCTCATTGAGTTGCTTAGGGCCTTGCTAAATTGCTGAGGCTGGCTTTGAACTCGAGATCCTCCTGCCTCAGCCTCCCGAGTCACTGGGATTACAGGTGTGCACCACCGTGCCCAGCATGTGACCATTTTTTTAAACCAATGCTATTACCTCTGTGGAGGGAATTTGCCATAGATGAAGTGTACTTTCTCTGTATATTGATGACAAAAAATCAAATTTGATGGTCCTCTGTAGAAGGGTGAGAGCATCTATGTAATCCTGAGGGGCTCTGTGGGAGGAACTGGTGGTACTGTAAGAAAAATTGTTAAAGCCGGGTGCTGTGGCGCACGCCTGTAATCCCAGCACTAGGGAGGCTGAGGCAGGAGGATCGTGAGTTCAAAGCCAGCCTAAGCAACTTAGCGAGGCCCTAAGCAACTCAGTGAGACCCTGTCTCTAAATAAAATACAAAATAGGGCTGGGGATGTGGCTCAGTGGTGGAGTGCCCCTGGGTTCAAGCCCTAGAAAAAAAAAAAAAAAAAAAAAAAAAAGTTGTTAAGGGATGGAGTAAGAGTGAAAGGACAGCTGGGTGGTGCATACTTGTAATTCCAGCAACTTGGGAGGTTAAGGCAGGAGGATCACATATTTGAAGTCAACCTCAGCAACTTAGCAAAACCCAGTCTCAAAATGAAAATTTTTAAAAAGCACCCCTGGGCTCAATCCACAGGACCCAAAAGAAAAAAAAAATCTGGATGAGTAGGGACAGGAAGCTATTCTTGCCCATTATGTGTTTCTACCTCAGTGTCATAGGTAGAAGAAACAGATTAGTTTGTTTATATGTTACTTTGAATGTCGTGCATGCCTTCCTAGCCAAGAGAAGGAAATCACCATTTTCATTATATATCAACAG
>JAJEJO010004090.1:160187-170331 GCA_020662805.1 Glaucomys volans | reverse complement strand
GGAGGATTGCAAGTTCAAAGCCAGCCTCAGCAACTTAGCGAGGCCCTAAGCAACTCAGTGAGACCCTGTCTCTAAATAAAATACAAAATAGGGCTGGGGATGTGGCTCAGTGGCCGAGTGTCCCTGAGTTCAATCCCCAGTACCAAAAAATAAATAAAAAATAAAAAATAAATAAAGTCAGATATCCAAGGTCAGAGTGTCAACAGGTAGGTATCTGGTGAGGTCTCCCTGGTTTATACTGATGGATATTCTGTCCTATGCACTCAACTACATCCTCCAAAACTTCACACACTGATTAATCAAAGATTCCATTTCTGAGTTTTTTTTAAAAAGTAGTAACTAAATGATCTTTCAGGAAGCCATCACTTGATCTTAGATTTGTGCTTATCTTCATTTTCTCTATAGGGCAGGAAATGATGGTTGGGTGTAAAACTAAAATGAATTCCTAAGATTGAAGGTTTTCTGTCAACAGCTTTGGCTGGACTGTCATCACAGTGGATGGGTAAATCTCTGAGGTGTGACCCAAACGACAAGGATCATCTGCACAGGGATGATATTTGCACACTGGTATGGAGCTGTGTTTACAGCTTACATTTAACTAAGGCATAGGTGTAGCTTCTGTGACCAATCTGTTTTACATTAAATTATAATTTGCCTTCTTGATGTGCTATTTAATGAGTGAGAGATTTCAACTAGAATTATGAATTTTTTAAAACATATATATTTACATATTTTGCAGGCAATTTCTTATTTTGATTAATGAATGATAATATGATAAAATATTTCAGAAATAATTTTTAGCAAAGAGATAACTGTAGCCGAGCACTGTGGTGCATGCCCATGATCACAGAGGCTTGGGAGGCTGAGACAGAGGATCACAAGCTCAAGACCCACCTCAGCAACTTAGCAAGGCCCTCAGCAACTTAGTGAAACTCCGTCTCAAAATGTAATTTTGTAAAAAGGGCTAGGGATGTGGCTCAGCGGTTTAAGTGCCTCTGGGTTCAATCCCTGGTACCAAAAATAAATAAATTAGTTAAATAAAAGAGGTAACTCTAGCTAGTGCATGGATCATCAGCATTTATTTTTCATAGTGCAAACCATTTTTTTCCCTTCTGTACTAGAGATGGGACTCAGAGAGTGCTCTACCACTGAGTTATACCTCCAGTCCTTTATAATTTTATTTTATTTAATTTATTTATTTATTTTTTGAACCGGGAATTGAACCCAGGGGCACTCCACCACTGAACCACATCCCCAGCCCTATTTTGTATTTTATTTAGAGACAGGGTCTCACTGAGTTGCTTAGGGCCTCGCTAAGTTGCTGAGGCTGGCTTTGAACTCTCAATCCTCCTGACTCAGCCTCCTGAGTCGCTTGGATTCCAGGCATGCGCCACCACACCTGGCCTATAATTTTATTTTGAGATAGAGTCTCACTGAGTTGCCCAGGCTGGCCATCCTCCTAAGTCTCCCCTGTGTAGCTGGATTATAGGTGTGCATCACACTCCCAGCTTATAAATCATTCTTTATGCTATCATTTTTAAAAATTTGACAAAAATTATCTCTCTTTTTTGGAACCAGGGATTGAACTCAGGGACACTCGGCGACTGAGCCACATCCCCAGCCCTATTTTGTATTTTATTTAGAGACAGGGTCTCACTGAGTTGCTAAGGGCCTCACTAAGTTGCTGAGGCTGGCTTTAAACTCATGATCCTCCTGACTCAGCCTCCCAAGTCGCTTGGATTACAGGCGTGCGCCACCACACCCGGCCAAAAATTATCTTAAGAAAGTACAACTAATTGGTCATATTGTGAAAAATAGAGTGGCACCTTTGCCTTCTGTTTTCACATTTCTGTAGTGTAGTATCTCAGAGTTTGCCCAGCGCCTGAGATTTGAAGGAAACTTTCCACATCATGAAGAGGCAGGGACACCAGGAGTAGACAGGCCTGGCCAGACATCATTATTTGCCCGCTTTGTAGGTCAGCCATACTTGTCTGGTGTTACGTCCTTTAAAAATAGCTAGTTATTTATTTAACATTTAGGAAAGTTGTGTGGCTAAATGAGAAAAAAAAATCACGGAATTAACAGAGAACTGCTCTAATTTATTACTTATTTACTTATCTACAATTTATCATCTATTCATTCAGACACTGGACAAAACACTGGGGATAACAAAATGCAAAGTCAAGTTGGGGGAGCCCCTACTGACAGCTTTTCAGGAACTTTCAAATCTGTGATCCTGGGGTGCATGGCTCATCCTGGGCTCGCCTAACCTGAGGTCCCCCTGGTTACACATTCTAGCCTTCCCCCTGCCCACTGGGCTCTGGGCTCCTTCCTCAGATGTGCCAAGCACATGTCTCCCTCAGGACTCTTGCATTGCTGTTTCCTTAGCTACAAGATTTATCCTCGGATGCTATTCCTGCTCTATGCTCTGCCCAAAAGCTGTCCCCTAAGACCTGGCAACAATTTTCCACATTTGGAGACTCTGGTTTCCACATGGGTTATCTCTCGGCCTTCTTCATTTATCTCTGTAACACTTATCCTACTGAAAACATCATAAACCTATTTGCTCATTGATTTACTGTTAATCTCCCCAACTAGAATATGAACTTCATTGAGGGCAGAAATTTTGTTTGATTGATGCAGTGTTCCCATGGATTTAAAATAGTGTCTGGAACATAGAAAATGATCAATAAATATTTGTTTGGGTGAATGAATGAATGAAGACATAATTCCTGGGGAGAGGGGAGACAGACATGCCACAAAGTAATTACCACAAGTATGCACAAAGTCCAAGTCCTTTGGGGGAGGTGGCATTTGAAAGAGACTTGGAAGGTAAAGAGCTTGGTACTAGTAGAAAAGGAGAGAAAGGGCATCATATTGCAGGAGAGGAACCAACACACGCAAAGGCATGAAGGTACCACACTATTAAGTTCAAGGAAAGGTTAGACGTTTGGTGCAAATACAAACATAAAGTGCATCATACACTAAGTGTTATAAAGTGGAGAAATCAGAACTATCACAATAGTAAGCATAGTAAGCACCAGAAACCCTTAGGAAGTCAGGTCGTGGCTCATTCGAGTTAGATCACTTTTTTCTTTTTCTTTCTTTTTTTTTTTTTTTCAGTGCTGGAGATCAAACCCAGGCCTGGCAAATGCTCTACACCCCCAACCCCAAACTGGATAATTTAAGGAGCATTACCAGATTATTTACAAAAATGGATCAGGGATTAAAGACACCAAGTAGGAATAATGCCATCCCCCAGGAGATTTGGCCGTTGAGAGACCCAAGGAGCAATGGAAGAATGATCAGAACTCACAGAGGGAAACCAGAAAGGACACTGCCAATTCTCAGGACCTGGCCCCAAAGCAGCAGAGATACTAGACCTTGTCTCCTCCCAGTTCCCTGTCATGTCTTGCTTTCTCCCATGGGCTGAACCTAACTGGAAACCTAAGGATGAGAGAGTTTTGCTAATGTAGTCCCTAGACCTCCTGGGCCACAGAGCAGGACAGAGAGAAAATTCCAAGGGACAATGAGAAGATATCCAGCCCAGGAGAATTATCTTTAGTGGGGAAAAATGTTTAATTAGCATTTGAGATAAGTGGTGAGACTCACAAGTCATGCCCAGGCAATCAAAACCACTCATCACTAAATGCCTCCTATGCAGCAATGAGAGAAGTTTTGCTGTGGCCATGAGAAGGATATGAGGACAGAGAAGAGAAAAGGGAGAAGAGAACTATGGTATATAGTGTAGACAGTGTAGCTTCTCCCCCAAAGAACCAAGGATGGCCAGTGATTTAGCACATCCTGGCCAGACACATTGTGTGTATGAGCAGGTCGTTTATTTACAGTCTGTGGAAGCTCATTAGGGAACTAGGTTTCGTATATGGGCAACTTGGTGGTACTCAGAGATAGCACTGTAGAAACAGAATCGTGGAGGCTGAACAGGCCTTGAAATTCCTATACATCTTTCAGGCTATTGGATATTGTGAAACACTGTGAATTTGCTAAGGTTTGCCAAATTTTGCCTAGATCTTGCAGTTTCAAAAAGTGGTGGGTTCCCATTATTGACAAGTTTGGAATTTGCTCTCCAAGCAATGGTCAAAATATAAAGGCATATGTGTGAAGGACTGTGGTGGTGGCAGTACAGAGGTTGGGTTAGAGTGAAAGTGACTGAGGCAAAGAGGGCCCCTCACCTACAGCAAAACCAGCATGTTTACCTTTGGATCTTCGTAAATATATAATATTCCAGATTTTGGTCATGAATGTCATCATTGATAAAATCACTCTTAGCCTATGTTGTCTCACATTTTCTTAGACCTTATGCTATTTCATTTAAACCTGTCATTTGTTCAACTGCCACGAATCACTTCCTCTGCACATTTTTGAGGTTTTTTTCCTCCCTTCAGTTTATTTTAATAAAGGTAGCAAATTCTCTTTTCTCTCCCACACAGTATGATACTGTGATTTCTCCAGATTGCCTTTCATGCACACTCCTTACCATCTGCTGCTTTCGTGTATCATCTTTCTAACCAGGGAACGGTGGCTTCACCTTTCTAGTTATGAATTCCTTCAAGGAGCAGGGTGCAATAGTGCAGGCCTGTAATCCCAGTGGTTCTGAAATCCGATTCAGAAGGATCACAAGTTTGAGGCCAGTCTTAGGAACTTAGGGAGACCCTCAGCAACTGAGAGACTCTGTCTCAAAATTAAAAAAATAAAATGGGCTGGGGATCTAGCTCAGTGGCAAAGTGTCCCTTGGTTTGATTCTCAGTACCCACCTCCACAAAAAAATTTTTTTTTTCTTAAAGGTTCCATTGTGTTGGAAGACAGAAGACAACGTTAAAAATAATAAATTGCATTTCTTTATTATTTTTTAAGGAAAACAACACTTATAAAAACAAATACTGATTTTCATTAGTATGTTTCTTCTTATTTTTAGCTAAGATCAAAGTAGGCTGCTGGGTGGTAGCACGGTAAACTTGAGCACTTTGAAAAGACCAGAGATTTCATAATATCATCAACATAATCAAAATTGGTTGTATATAACCCCCCAGTGTCCCACATGCTTATCTGAAAAGGCATGACTTAATAGGAATGTTGAGATTTAAAAGCCCATTGTTCTTGGTAAGGACAATAACTTCCTAGAATTCAACAGTTTTGTTTCCTGTAATTTTTGTTTTTGGGAAAACCATGATTTTTGTTAAATATGATGTTTATTTATGGTACTGTTTTTAAGAAATTGTCAGACATGAGCCATTTTCCAATACTTATAAAAGGATACAGGTATAAATTAAACTTGGATAAAATTCACTTTCACTCTTACAATTATTAACTCAAAAGTACAAAACACACTTTCACATACTTAAATATATCCTGTGGCTAAAAGAATATTTATTTTAATAGTATGATTTGTCATGAATTTTCCCTTATTTTTTATATAACTAGTTAAAACACTGTTGACCTTTCTTCCATGATACAATGCAAAGGCATTGAACAAAATGCCAATGTACAAAAGTAGGTACATTCTCATTGCAAGGACGTCCTCACGCCCAGACAAAAGTTATTGTTTTGGAATACGTCCACCAGCATGCTTAAACCACGCAATTGTTTCTCAGTAGTTTATAAAGCAACAAAAAAATTAAAGACTTTAAGGGTTTTTGTTGTTGTTGTTGTTGTTTATTTAGTACTGGGGATTGAACCCAGGGTGTTCTGCCACAGAGCTACAGCCCCAGTCTTTTTTACTTTTATGTTTTAATTTTAAGACAAGACCTCGCTAAGTTGCTTAGAGTCTTGCTAAATTGCTGGCACTGGCCTTGATTTTGTGATCCTCCTGCCTCAGCCTCCGAAGTTTCTGGGATCACAGGTACGCATTCCTGGCAAAATCTTTTATTCACTTAGTTATTTTTTTGTACTGAGGATTGAACCCTGAGGTACTGAGACAAGGTTTCTCTAAGTTGTTGAGGTCTTACTAAATTGCTGAGGATAGTCTTGAACTTGCAATCATTCTGCCTCAGTCTCCCAGGTTGCTGGGATTACAGATGTGCAACACCCACTCAGCTCATGCCAGGCTTCTAAAGTAGTGTTGAGGAGTAGATCAGAAATGTTAAATAAAGGAACCTTCTCCTATTCAAAGAACATATATCTGCATGCAAGAATCCAGCATAACTCACTAAATCCTATATTTTCATCTTCTCTAAAAGTTCAAAGAACAGAGAATCTCAGCAGTTTATTCAATTATATTGCAATATGTATGAAATTTAATAAGGGAGTAGACCCATATTTCTCAAAATGTAATTCTCGGACAGAACTACTCCAGATGTTTATCAAAAACACCATTTCCTAAGTGTGCAAGGAAACCTTTGAACATTCTTGAACCAGACAGCTTGGGTTCCTGAGCCACTGCCATGTGACAATGCTTTCTTCACTTCTGCAAATCTGACCTTGATAAATGGTCATAGGAAACATGTGCTACTGCTATTGTAGTCTTACGAGATGAATTCTAAAATGGAGCAAGAAAAAAAGCATGAGATGTTCTTTGGTCTTTGTATCTTGCTCCAGTGCTTGTGATTTTGTTATATTTTTGTTACAAAATAAAGTCCTCCTCCTTGTTTCCCCAAATAAGAAAGAAAGAGTTGCAATTTGAGGCTACTAATGGCAACAAAGATGTCTGGTGGCTGTTCCTCTCGCCCAGGAACAAGGCAGCCTCCACAGAGCATGACCATGAGTTCACTTAATAAGCTGACATATGGCACTCATCGCGTGCCAGGCAATCTTCTGAGTGCTTTACCAGTAGTGTTCACTTTGGAATCTTTCAGATTAGCCTGTGAGGTTGTACTATTGTCAGCCCAAGGAAAAATTATTATTATTTATTTATTTTGAACCAGGGATTGAACTAAGGGACACTCGGCCACTGAGACACATCCCCAGCCCTATTTTGTATTTTATTCAGAGACAGGGTCTCACTGAGTTGCTTAGGGCCTCATTAAGTTGCTGAGGCTGGCTTTGAACTCGCAATCCTCCTGACTCAGCCTCCCAAGTCACTTGCATTACAGGTGTGCACCACCACGCCCGGCTGGAAAAATTATTAATGAACATTTTTCTTATTACATCTCCTGAGAGCATTGGGCTTCAGATTCTCAGAACTTTGTCACCAAAAGCCAACATGTCAATAATGAAAAAACAAAAAACAAAAAACAAAACAAAACAAAAAAAGCACTGGTAAAAGATGAAGAAATTGGGGCAGAAAATATATTTCCAAGTAGAAAATAAAAAGATTATTAGAAAATTCTTCTGTCAGGCCAGGGTCAGTGGTCCAGGCCTGTAATCCCAGTGACTTGGGAGGCTGAGGCAGGAGGATTCACAAGTTTTGAGGCCAGCCTAAGCAACTTTGAGAGATTTTGAAAAAAAATTAAAAAAAAAAAAAAAAAAAAAAAAATTTCTTTTTAAAGAAGGATATGGGGATGGAGCTCAATGGTAAAGTACTTGGGTTCAATCCCTGGTACTCCCCACCCCCCAAAAAAAGAGTAATAAAAGAAAAATTATTCTGCCGAGGGTCCCTCTACAATAAATTTGGGACATATTAAATGGAAAGGAGTCTTCTCTTCACATTTGCATAAGAAGTCCCTAAAACTCTGGGTGCTGTCTGAGACTTTGTAATTCCAAATCTCTGGAGATGGAGCCCCAGACACTCTGTTGGTGGCCATTAGACCTCCATGCCATAGTGACTCTGAGATTCTCCTCATCTCCAAAGCCCAACTAACAACAATAATCTTAATTACTTAATTTTAATTTTCAATAAAAGTAGAAATGTTATTTAATGTGTTCGTGTGCTAAACCTACAATTCACTTTTTAAAAATTTTTTTTTAGTTGTCAATATACCTTTATATGTTTATATGTGGTGATGAGATTTGAACCCAGTGCCTCACACATGCTAGGCAATCACTCTACAACTGAGCTGCAATCCCAGCCCCCAGCCCGCACCATTCACTTTATAGTGGTAGAATATAATCGTGGTGTTGAAAGTTTCTCTGAATGGTTCTGCATGGGGGATAATTGACCTTCAAATAGACAAAGGGAGGACAGGACTCAGCTTATGTGAAAGCACCTTTAAGGAGGACACAGCTCAAGTGACTAAATTCGTGATATCTTTTTATTCTCAATGGATAGAAAAGCTTGTCTTAAAAAAAGCTTTTTGTGTGTGTGTGGCATACAGGATCAAACCTAGGGCTTCATGCATGCTAGACAATTGCACTACTACTGAGCTATACCAGCAGCCTTAAAATCTAAATTTGTGAGCTGAGTGTGGTGGCGCACGCCTGTAATCCCAGCACTTGGGAGGCTGAGTCAGGAGGATCGCGAGTTCAAAGCCAGCCTCAGCAACTTAGCGAGGCCCTAAGCAACTCAGTGAGACCCTGTCTCTAAATAAAATACAAAATAGGGCTGGGGATGTGGCTCAGTGGTGGAGTGCCCCTGGGTTCAATCCCCAGTACCAAAAAAACAAAACTAAACTAAACTAAATTTGTGTGTGACTTTTTCCTTGGTACTGGGGATTTAAACCAGGGCAATTTATCATTGAGCCACATTCCCTAAACTTTTTTTTTTTTTCAATTTTTTTTACCCTTATTTTATTTGTTTATTTTTATGTGGTGCTGGGGATTGAACCCAGTGCCTCACATGTGCCAGGCAAGTGCTCTACCACTGAGCCACAACCCCAGCTCCCCTAACCTTTTTAAAATGGGTTTTTGTTTTGTTTTGTTTTGTTTTGTTTTGTTTAATTTTGAGACAGGGTGTCACTAATTTGCTTAGGGCCTTGCTAAATTGCTGAGGCTGGCCTTGAACTTGCAATCCTTCTGCATCAACCTCCTGAGCTACTGAGATTACAGGTGTGCATCATTGCACCTGAAAATGTGTGGCTTTTTTCTTTTAAATTTTTATTACATCCAAATTTAGTAGAAAAGTGGAATATGTGAGATGTGGGAGGAAATTGGCATCTACAAACAGTTTAATATATTACATATTCACTTCCTTTGTTTAAGGCTTGAACTATTAAAAAAGATGAAACAATGACAACCATTACAGTTTCATGTATTAGCTGGTACATATCACAGCTTGAATGACATACTCTCCCCAAATGATAGAACAGAAGTGCAGGGTTAAATTAATTTTGGTAGGTGTATTATGAGTACACACCCACCATAGGAAAGAAGTAATTCAGACTTTGGGGATGGCACCAGATCTCAGAAATGACTATCTCCTAAATTAACAAGTGAATTAAAACTCCAAATGAGAACACATGGAATGTAGTCTTGGAATCACTTCTTTAAAAACCCCCTGTTCCTGCTGGTCGGCAGAATCACAGCCTCTGGGACAGGAGTCCCCTGGGTTTCTCCTTTGCTAGCAAAGCAATAAACCTCCTTTTTCCTTCTTATCAAAACCGTGTCCTGTTATTAGATTGGCATTGGGGCAAGGAGTGAGCTTTTGACAACAATAACACATGACTTCTTTTTGTTTATTTTTTATAATTCTGTGTTTCAAGCCCAGTGCCTTCTTCAACGTAGGCAAGTTCTCTACCAGTGAGCTACACCCCAGCCCTGCTGATTCAGTGATAATTACTAACTCATACAGCACTATTTATGTGTTGGGTACTACTAAGTTTCCCACATATGATCATCAAAACCCTCATAAGTCTTAGGAAGTGGGCACTATGCAATTCCCATTTTATAGGTAAGGAAACAGGCTTAGAGATGTCAAGTGACTCATCCAAGATTGCAGGGCTGCATGAAGCAGAGTTGACATTCAAATGTACTCACTAGGAGTCCTGAACCCATTTGTTAAACAAATGAGATTAGTAGAATTTCCCTCATCCCACTATTGCCAAAAGCTCGATCCTTGTTCCCAAGGCTAATCCAGTAATGAGGACACAGTTTTGAGAAAAAGGAAGAAGGGAGAAGTAGGGAGAGAGGAAGAAAAGGAAACATGTCCATTTAAAAAATAAGTTGCAGGGCTGGGGCTGTAGCTCAGTGGTAGAGCTCTTACCTCAAACTTGTGAGGCACTGAATTTGATCCTCAGCACCACATAAAATTAAATAAATAAAGACATTGTGTCCACATACAACTAAAAATAAGTAAATAAATAAGTTGCAGTGG
>JAJEJO010004090.1:100542-160087 GCA_020662805.1 Glaucomys volans | reverse complement strand
AAAAAAAAAAAAAAAAAATGAGTCTGTGCTGTACATTAGGTCTCCAAAATGTTCTTGTCTTGTATAATTGAAACTTTGTACTCTGTGAACATCACCTCCCGATTTCCTTTTCTCCAGTCCCTGGCAATTGCCATTTTACTGTCTGCTTCTATGAATTTGATTATTTTAGATTCCATATATAAGTGAGATCATGCAGAATTTGTCTTTCTGTGTGACTCATTTTACTTAGCATAATGCCCTCCAGGTCCATCCATGTTGAGGATCTGAAAAATATGTGATGCATATTTTAGAGTTCTTACTCTTGAATTATCTGGAAAAACTATATAGCAGCAAAAATTCATTGATTATTTTAGCAAGATTTGTAAGATCTTAATTCAACTTTAAACTCAAGTTTGTATGAAAAGTAAATTATTTATCCTATTCACTTAATTCTGGCAAATAACCGTGCTGCGTGCACATGTGGTAGTGCCTGACAGTAATCTTGTTATACCCGACGAAAATAAGATCATGTAAGCTGATCACGTAAAGCCAAAAGAAGCCTTTATTTTTAGCTGGCCAATGACGACCACCCTTACACCTAAAAGCAGTGTGCCAGAGAATCCCGAGTTAGTTCTTTGTTGCCAGCATTTATAGGGAGGGGAAGGGATTAGGGTGGGGCTGGCTCTCTCTCTCTCTCTCTCCTGATGGCACTCAAGAATCTTTCTCATCTACTTGGGAGGCTGAGGCAGGAGGATCAGGAATCCAAAACCAGTCTGGGCAATTTTGTGAGAACATTTCTTAAAATAAAACAATAATTTAAAAAAGGGCTGGGGGTGTAGCTCAGTGGTATAATGTTTGCCTAGAATGTGCATGCTCTGAATTTAAAACCCAGTATTACCTACCCCTCCCAAAGTTTTTGTCTATTTGACCCTTCCTATAACAGTGGTCCTCTTTATGCTTTGAATATAACCCTGCTGCTCTACCACTGCAACTGACTTTTTTTTTTTTTTTTTGAACCAGGGATTGAACTCAGGGACACTTGGCCACTGGCCACATCCCCAGTCCTATTTTGTATTTTATTTAAAGACAGGGTCTCACTGAGTTGCTTAGGGCCTCGCTAAGTTGCTGAGGCTGGCTTTGAACTCGCGATCCTCCTGACTCAGCCTCCCAAGTCGCTTGGATTACAGGCTTGCACCACCATGCCCGGCTTGCAACTGACTTTTTTTCTTTCTGTTTTTTTGTACTGGGGATTGAACCCAGGGGCACTCCACAACTGAGTCACATCCCCAGCCCTATTTTGTATTTTATTTAGAGACAGGGTCTCACTAAGTTGGTTAGGGTCTCACGCTAAGTTGCTGAGTCTGGTTTTGAACTCGTGATCCTCCTGCCTCAGCCTCCCAAGTGCTGGGATTACAGGCATGCGCCACCGTGCCCGGCGCAACTTACTTTTAAAATGGACATGTTTCTTTCTCTTCCTCTCTCCCTGCTCCTCCCTTAATCTCTCCGCTCCCTGATCTCAGGGGTAACAGGATTACTTTTCTTCCCTATTTTAGGCAGATTTATCTGTCCTTATGGTTCCTGCGGATGGGCAGAATTGCAGCCTCTGGGGCTGGAGTCCCCTGTATTTCCCCTTTTCTAGCAAGGCAATAAAACTTTTTCCTTTTTCTCAAAACTTTGTCCTTATTATTGGATTAGCCCTGGGGACAAGGACCAGTTGCTTTCAGCAACGTTCCCAAAATCATTCATGTCTCTAATCTTCATTGAAGCTGGCATTTTCATAGCTAGGGTAGGCAACCAGGAGTCCTTATACAATGAAGTTTCAATGGACTCATGAAGAACACGGCCTTGATCTCAGAGTAACTCAGGAGCCATGTTTAGAACTGGGATCGAGACTCTAAGGAAACTGGATATAGGAGCCCATGCCTGTAATCTCAGCAACTCTGGAGGCTGAGACAGGAGGATGGCATGTTCCAGGTCAATCGGGTAACTTACTGAGACTCCATTTTAAAATAAAAAATAAAAAGAACTGGGGATGTAGTTCATGGGTAGAGTGCCCCAGGACTCAAACCCCTATACTGTAAGAAAAACAAAAAAAGATACATGAAACAATTGTACCCTGAATTACATCAAAGGACATTTCAGTAATGAGATCCCCTTTTCCACCTCAATTTCACCTTCCCCTTTTCACTAGAACAGAACCCAAGCTTTCTCTCCTTTTCCTTTCTTAGGATAAGTACTTGTCTACCAGAGACACAGGGGAAATATCTGAGATTGTCTTTGTACTGTCTGTGATGGGCTGACATATTTGACTCCATGAAAATGTTACAGGCCAGGCTAAATGGGCAATGACAGACTCCATTTTACCCTGAGACTCCATGTTATGTAGAAAATGCTTCTCCCACGGGAACACTCCCCTGTGTACCCATCAATCTTAGCATCTTACCCATTAAGCTTAGCATCTCCTGTGAGAATACCCCACCTCTGTACCCATCATCAATTGCTTAGCATGACATGTTTGGCAACACAAAATGGCGATTCTTATATAATGAAAAATCGTTCTCTTTCTGATTCCTATTTTTCCTAAACAAGGTACCGTGTCAACAGTGCTGTCAACAGTGATTGTCTAGATGTTAGTAACCATTCTCTAATTTGTACCTAAGTAAGGTCATTTTGACCTACTTCCCCCTTCTGTAATGATTTTAGATCGCATGATGTTAGTTTGTGATTTTAAATCATAGCAACGGACACTTAAAATTGATGTACTGACTGATGGTATAAAAGCCCCTACAACCCTATGGCCGGGGCTGTTTTCCCAATAGCCATTTTTGGGGCATCGTGTGGGACAGTTGACTGGTTAATAAAGACTCTCAAATTTGGACTTCTCAGTGGTGATTGGTGTTATACTCCACCAAAGATTCTCAGATACCATCAGGAGGGAGAGACAACCCATCCTAATCCCTCCCCTCCCTACAGCCCCATCCTAACTCCTTCCCCTTCCTACAGCCCCACCCTAATTCCTTCCCCTCCCGATAAATGCTGGCAACAAAGGAATTGGCATGCAATCCCCTGGCACACGGCTTTTAGGTGTATGGGTGGTTGTCGCTGGCCAGCTAAAATAAAGGCTTCTTTTGACTTTATGTGAACAGCTTGGATGATCTTGGGTGTAACACTCGGGTGTAACAATCAGTCTGTTCTTAAGTTGCGTCCCATAACACTGTCTACCACTGTGCTACACTCCCCTACACCCCACTGCTTTTATCTTATTTTATTTTTGAGATAGGATATCCCTAAGCTATTAAAGCCAGCCTCAAATTTGTGATCCTCCTGCTTCAGCTTCCCAATTTGCTGGGATTGTAGTCATGCACCACCATGCATGCCAGCTATCTGTTATATCTTGATAAGAGAATGCAAAATGCTATGCTCCCTTTGGAGGAAATGATAATGTAGCACTCTTCAGGAGCTCTTGATGTGGTTACAGCTTGAGAATCACTTGCAAAGATAACAAATTGTGAGGTTTTGGAATGAAATGTGGAAATAAATTCAAAACTAGGTGACCTTGAGTAACACCTATAACTTCCTGGCTATAAATGACAATGTGGTTAATTCATTCATTCAAAAATATTTATTAAGCACCCCTGCTTTGTCAGTGTTTGTCAGATTCAAAGAGCCCCAATAATGTGAAGATTCACAACAGCAAATAATAGTTGCAAGTTAAGAGCTATTCTTGGTGGGGCAGCTGGATTCCACTCTATTCCAGAGGAACTGGGTTCCTTCCCCTAGGACACTGTTGACATCTGCCTCTCTGAAGCTGGATCACTGGAGGAAAGAGAAGGAAAACCTGGAGGATCTGGACTGAGGCCTTGGCCCAGATGTGCAGAGTTGCCTGTTCTCCTTTCATTGATGATCAGTTAGTCAGACTTCACTTGGTAGGCTGCTGGGAAACACAGCCAGGCTGGACACCAGGAAAAAGGAGACTCCGCTCCACATCTAGCAAAACCCTCCACACCATACCAGTCACTGCTTTAGTTCTTGGAATATAAGAAAGTGAGGGGGTGGGGGGACAAAGTGGCTGCCCACCCAGAGCTCACCCAGAGCTCACATTCTAGTGATATGAGAGTCAGAAACACATTCATGACATCAATTCGCATAGTAACAAGAGCTATGAAGAAAAAAACAGGGCATGTGCAAGGGAGAGTGGAAAGGGGGGAGTAAAGAGTAACTGCATACCATGTATATGCTATGTATCCACCAGAATTATAACTATTAAAATACAGGAGAGCATAGTTACACAATTAGAGAAAGAAGCCTTCCCTGATTACATAAAATCAAAATCAGGTACGGTAGGCACCCTTCTGGGGAAGCAAGACATTCTTACAGATCAAATAGAGTCTATTAATAGAAATTGAAATCTGGAGCCATTAGAGGTGCAGACTGAGAGCTATTAAGTAAGCACTTGAGGTTCTGCTATGAGGAAGCAGCAAAAAAACAGGAAAAGTGTCAACAGAACCCACATGAGAGAAGAATGAAAATCTACAACAGATACACGTAGCCAAGATTTTCAATTTTTTTTTCAAATTGAAAAAACAAAAACAAAACTTTTACTTTATAGTTGTATCTCACACATATTGGCCTGTGGTTTTTTTTAAACCCATATCTTTTAGTTGTTTTTATTTTATGAAAAGTGATGGTAATTGCTGCACCATGATAAAAGAGATCATGGGATTTCCATAATTTTAAAACTTCATTTCTATGATATTCAAGGTTTTCAATTTCAAATAAAGAAAGATGGAAAGTAGAAAAGATTTTGTTGCATAAAGTCATGCATATTTGAATTACAAACTACACTATTCCTAGAATTCCATAGTAATTCTTCTCATTAAATCCTTTTTATTATCTATGTTTATAAAGTCTCAGGTTGAAGAACCCTTCTAATTTAATTATGATTTTATTGTAATAATAAAAATGACATTGACCTTGAAAGTTTACAGAGATTGGAAAGTGGGAAAGGGAAAGTGGCGGAGAGAAAGTAGGGAAGAGGATGCCATCATCTTGCAAAGTGGGGACTCTAGAGGCTGTGCCTGGTGGAATAGGAAAAGGAGGCTTACATAGATTTTTCTAAAGATAGGAAGATATAGTAGAAAAAATAAATTCAATGGAATAAAAAATTGGAGAGCAGCAAACAGGGACTAAGTGAACAGCCTCTGTACCTATCACTGCAGAAGGATGACAAGGTCTAATGATGATAATCAATAGCAATGGCTTAGTCCATTTTCTGTTATAAGAGATGCCTGAGACTGGGTAGTTTATAAAAACAAATAGGTTTATTTATCTCATGCCACTAGAGGCTAGGAAATTCAAGACCAGGAGGTCACATTTGGTGAGGGCCTTCTGCTACATCATGTCAAGGTGGAGAGAAGTGGAAGTCAAGGGCAGAAGACAGAGGATGCAAATGAGGCTAAAAGTTTTGTGACAAACTGCTCTTAGGATAATTTACTGTCACCGCAACTACATTAACCCCTTTGTGGGGGGAGAGTCCTAAACATCTCTTAAAGACTACCTGTTGATACCATTACACTGAAAATTGAATTTCAACATGAATTTTGGCAGGGCTGAATCACATCCAAACCATAGCAAGCAGTTAACATAATTTTAGAGGAAGAAAATGAGCACCACAAGAATTTGAAAAGGAATGATTAAATCTGGTGACCCCTGGGGAGAGTGGGCTAGAGAGCAAGGAAGGACAGGACAAGGGACTTGATTTTGTGATAAGTCTTGCAGCAAAATTTGATTTCTATCAACCAGGACACATGTGCTACTATTCATTTATTAATTCTGGTGCTTGGGATTAAATCCAGGATCTTGTGCATACTGGCAAGAGCTCTATCACAGTTACATTCCCAGTCCTACTGCAAGATCTTAATTTTCTTTTTCTTTCTTTCTTTCTTTCTTTCTTTCTTTCTTTCTTTCTTTCTTTCTTTCTTTCTTTCTTTCTTTTTCTTTCTTTCGAGAGAAATACATTTTATTGTGTTAAATTATCCAGATTTTGAGCGTGTTTAAATAGCAGACAATATTTGAGTGATACAGAATGTGGACAATGTGTAATGATGGAATAAGGTCCTGACAATGGAAGCGAAGAGAGAGATTTAGCAGGTAATTGGCTTTATTTCTGATTCTAGAATCAGGCATTGCTTTGTTTCATAAAATAGAATAAGTGTTCCCTTTGTTATAATTTGAAAATGAGAATGATAACCTTTCCAGGTATCACTATAAATAAATATCTGAATCAGGTGGAACATCAAGTGAATTGCAACCTGCTTAGAATGCTTATAACAGGTAAATAAGGATGACTCTATCGATGTGCTACCTGAAAACCTACATTAGAGTTACTTGAGGCAAATGTTACAAATTTAAATTCCTGGGCTCAACTTGGAACCGTCGTTCTAAGAGTAGGATGATGGTGAGAACTTTTTTTTTTTTTTTTTTGTGGTGCTGGGGATTGAACCCCAGGTCCTTGTGCTTGTGAGGCAAGCACTCTACCAACTGAGCTATATCCCCAGCCTGAGAATCATCATTTTAACGCAAGAAGGATCCTCTTCTCACATTCAAGAAGATTTGGAGATTGGAAAACATTTTGAATACTAGAATCTACAAAAATCTAAGATGTGAAGGCCACCTCTGTTTGGGATACAACAATACTTCTTAAACCAACATTATTTTTAAAATGTAGGAGCTAGGGTTAATGCCGGAATCCATCCACAATAGACTGAATGTTTGTATGTTTCCTATGTTGAAATTCTGTTTTTTTTTTTTTGGAACCAGGGATTGACCTCAGGGACACTCGGCCACTGAGCCACATCCCCAGCCCTATTTTGTATTTTATTTAGAGACAGGGTCTCACTGAGTTGCTTAGGGCCTCGCTAAGTTGCTGAGGCTGGCTTTGAACTCTTGATCCTCCTGTCACAGCTTCCCAAGTCGCTTGGATTACAGGCGTGCGCCACCACACCCAGTTTATGTTGAAATTCTGATTCCCATGGGTAGATATTAAGAGGTGGGCCTTTGGGAGGTGATTAGGAAAGCAGAGCTGCCATGGATGGGATTAGCACCCTTATAAAAAAGTACCCCAGAGAGCTTCCTTGTCCCTTCCACCATGTGGTGATGAAGTGAGAATACATCTATGCATGAAACAGGAAGTAGGCCTCATCCAAGACCGAATTAGCAGGTGCCTTGATCTCAGACTTCCCAGCTTCCATAAGTATGAAAAATGAATTTTCACTGTACATAAGCTATGTATCTTTGTATCCTACAGGGCTCAGACCCTGGGAAACAGATTTGGGATCCCAGCAGGTGAAAGAAGATGCAAGGTGCTGTTGGGATAATAGACATGCTTTCTTTGGAGGTAGCAGCAACCCCCTAGTCCCCCTCCTCCCCAAATCTTTCCATGGGCCTTTTTTATATGCAGACTAAACAAAAAAGGCTCAGGGACATGGGTTACATAAATAAGCACATACTCACAAGCAAATATTAATGACCTTGAGTACATATGCTGAATCAGGGTGTTTATGACTTTGACTACACAGTAAAACATAGCTGGCTGGAAGTCTCAGTAGGGGAGCTTAACTATAGCCGTCCTATAGCCATCTTGGTCCTGCCCCACACTATGGTGTTCTTTTATAGCAGCCTGAACTGACTGGGACACCATAGCTATTAGATACCTAAATCTGTAGCTTCCAGAGCTCCTGGGTCAGTAGTGAAATGGGAAGCATGGGCACTTAGGGTGATTTGGACAGTGGCAGGGAAAAATGACCCTTCTCTAATCTGCAGTGACAAAGGCGTAGTAGCTACAATTAAGGTCAAGAGTAAAGAACAGAGGTGGGCACAGTGGCACATGCCTCTAACCCCAGCTAGGTGGGAGACTGAGGCAGGGGGATTTCAAATTTGAGATCAGCCTTGGCAACTTATGAAGACCCTGTCTCAAAATAAAATAATAAGGCCTTGGGATGTAGCTCGGTGATAGAGCACTTGCCTAGTGTGTGCAAGACCCTGGGTTCAATCCTCAGAACCACAAATACAAACTAACAAAACAAAACAGAATAGAGCATGGTTCCAGCACTGTAGCAGGTGAAGCACCCAATATCCATTCCAGTGCCTTATGAAGGGAGGAATATGTATATTTGGAAATGATGTAGGACCTCTATTTATTTGACTTGTGGGACCTGGAGCCTAAGGACTATTTCTCTTACTGCAATTTTTTCTTTCCTCATGGCCTTTGGCCATGTCTTCTGGGGCTACTGTTGCCTGAGAAAGAACATGGTGTTTGAAACAGAAAATGGAATAGATTCAGAACCAGAAACCATTTTTAATAATCACATGTATTTTTTGCAAGCACTTGTTAGGTTTTTGTTTTGTTTTGTTTTTGTGTGTGTTGTTGTTGTCATTGTTCTGTTGTTTTTAAGACAGAGTCCTGCTATGTTGTCCAGGCTGGTCTTGAAGTGTCACGCTTAAGCAATCCCGAGTAACTGGGACTACAGGCACAGGTCATCACTGTCATCTAGCAATCACTTATTCAGCATAGTCTGTGGTTCATTTAACAATTATTGATGACATATTTGACATTATGGTGTGAAAGGTAAGAGAAAATGTTTGCTTATGAAGATTAAATTCAGTTAAGAAAGCCAACAATTATGAGGGTGGTGAAGAGGTAGCCTGACTCAAGTTGGAAAAGGTGGTGTACTTTACATGATAAGTTCAAAAGTGGTAATGAATCCACTTGTAGATATATCTGCAACTATAAATAGTGTGGTATCATCAGAAGTTTTGGGGGCTATGAATGACAGTGGAGAAGTAGGCAGTGGCTTCAGTGACTCTACCTAGGCTGATCAATAGAATCATCCTCAGAAATTTTTTATTTGTAAAAACAGCTGCTGGTTGCAGGATAGTTTGCCAACCTCTTTATAATTCTGAAACCTTTGCTTTTTTTTTTTTTTTGGTGGCATTAGATATGGAATCCAGGGCTTCATGCATGCTAGGCATGTGCTGTGCTACTGAGTTACATCCCTAGACCCAGAAAATTTTGTAAAATTTTAAGGGGTTAGCAAAAATGGCCAAGGAGGCAACTCCAAATGTTTCTCTCTCCATAGGGAAAAAAAAAAGATCAAGCAGAAATGATAAGAGCCAACTTTGCTAGAACTGTGGAAAATAGCACACAAGTAAACACTGAATGAAGGAAAAATGGTAGGAAAGCTTGGGTGGCATTTTTATTTGCCCTTGCCACACCCCCTCCCAGGTTGGGGTGGTTTTGAAGATGGTACCCTAGGTTCCCAGTGTGAACCCTGATCCCTGGTCTAGAGGGAGTAAAGCAGAGTAGATCTTGCTTGCAAAGAATTGTGAATGTCTGTTCAAACCTGTCCAGGGTATTTGAAGGTCTGACACAGAGCAGTTGTCAATTAGAACTCACATATGCTGGGGAAGTAGCAAGCATTCCTCAAAACAACACTGAACAAACTTTTGTTAGCTTTCCATTACAATAATATAATACCTCAGATAATCAGCTTAAAAAGGGGAAAGGTTTACTTTGGCTTGCAGGTTCAGAGTTTGACTCTATAGCCAATTAGACTTGTTGCTTTTGGTTGCAGTGAGGTAGCATATTGTAGAGAGCATGTAGTAGAGCATTTTGTTCATCTCATGGTGATCAGGAAGCAAAAAAGAGCAAAGGAGGAGGTGCTGGGTTTCCAATTTCTCCTTTCGGGCACCCTGCCAATGACCTAACTTCCTTCCAGTAGGCCCCACCACCTCTGAATAGTGACACAGCCTTTAACACACGGACCTTTGGGGACACTTCCAAACCATAGCAAGCAATAACTCAGATGTATCTCAAAGGCATTATCCTCAGTGAAAAGAAAGAGCCAATCTCAAGAGGTCATTTACTGAATTATTTCATTTACATAAGATTTTTTATATTAAAAATTATGTGTGGGGCTGGGGTTGTGGCTCAGTGGTAGAGCACTTGCCTCGCATGCATGAGGCACTGGGTTTGATCCTCAGCACCACACAAATAAATAAAATAAAGGTATCGTGTCCATCTGCAACTAAAAACAAAAATTTTTAAAAAATTATGTGGATGGAAAATAAAGTAGTGGTTTTCAGTGGTTAGGGATGGTAGGAGGGAATGGATGTGATTATAAAGGGGTTCCCAAAGGAAAATCTTCATGATGATAAAAGAATCTGTCTTGATTATAGTGGTGGTTACAGGAAGTGACATATGATAAAATTACACAGAATTATGCTCATATATTGTACCAATGACAAGTTCTTGGTTTTGATGGTGTTTTATAATTATATAAGATGTAACTATTGGGGAAAATCAGGTAAACCCTCTCTTCCCTCTTTCCAACTTCCTGTGAATGTGTAATTATTTCAAAATAAAGAGTAAAAGTTGAACGTGGTGGCTCGTGCCTGTAATCCCAGTGACTTGGGAAGCCAAGACAGGGGAATTTCAAGTTCGAGCCCAGCCTCAGAAGCTTAGCAAGACCCTGTCTCAAAATAAAAAATAAAAAGGACTGGGAATGTGGCTCAGTGGAAGAGCACCCCTGGCCTCAATCCCCAGTACTAAAAAAATCAAAATGAAAAAGCAAAACAAGGGGTTGGGGTTGTGGCTCAGTGGTAGAGAGCTCGCCTAGGAACTGTGAGTCACTGAGTTCAATTGTGAGCACCACATAAAAATAAATAAATAAAATAAGGTACTGTGTCCATCTACAACTAAAAAAACATTTTTTCAAAAAGCAAAACAGCCAGGCGTGGTGGCACACGCCTGTAATCCCAGCACTTTGGAGGCTGAGGCAGGAGGATCAGGAGTTCAAAGCCAGCCTCAGCAACTTAGCGAGGCCCTAAGCAACTCAGTGAGACCCTGTCTCTAAATAAAATACAAAATAGGACTGGGGATGTGGCTCAGTGGCCAAGTGTCCCTGAGTTCAATCCCTGGTTCCAAAAAAAAAAAAAAAAAAGCAAAACAAAAACAAAAAAACCCAGCGAAGTGTATTCAAAGACAGAAATGATCAGGAATTTTCAAGATAACAGAAATACACTTGTTTAGTCAGCCTTTTTTTTTTTTTCATTGCTGTGACTTAAAGACCCGACCAGCACAACTGTGGAGGAGGAATGGTTTATTTGAAGGTTCACAGTTTCAGGGGACTTAGTCCACAGATGCTTGGCTCTGTTCCTTGAGGCTTGAGGTAATGCAGAACATCATGGCCAGAGAGTGTGGCAGAGAGAAGCAGCTCACATGTTGGGGAAGCAGCTCACATTTGGGAAGCAGCTCACATTTGGGGAAGCAGCTCACATGTTGATCAGAAAGCAGAGAGAGAGGTTTCCACTTGCCAGATACAAATATCAACCAACAGCCACTCCCCTAAATCCCACCTCCTGCAGCCACACTCTACCACTTCAATTAGCACTCAGTTAATCCCCATTAGGGAATTAAATCACTGATTGGGTTAAGACTCTTACAACCCAATCATTTCTCCTCTTAACCTTCTTGCACTATCTCATGTGAGTTTTTTGGAGACACCTCACATCCAAACCATAACAATACTGAATAAGGAATATTTTGTCTTATTAATAAAGAAAAAAAAAACAGTCTCTAAAAGAAGACAAACAACAAATAGTCTGTAAGAAAGCAAAATGAAAACATGGCTTGATTCTAAGAAAAAAGATAGACATGAAAAGAGCATCAGTTTGAATAATTCTTATTTTTTTAATTTATTCTTTGGATCGAACAACAGAAATTTGAACATTTCTTCTAAGTGATATATTGGTTATTTCTGGCGAAGACAACATTTTCATAGCTCTAGTAATAAGACCATGTTTTGTGGTTTTCAAGTTTTTTTTTTTTTTTTTTTTTTGAACCAGGGATTGAACTCAGGGACACTCTGTCACTGAGCCACATCCCCAGCCCTATTTTGTATTTTATTTAGAGACAGGGTCTCACTGAGTTGCTTAGTGCCTCGCTAAGTTGCTGAGGCTGGCTTTGAACTCGTGATCCTCCTGCCTCAGCGTCCCGAGTCGCTTGGATTACAGGCGTGCGCCACCACGCCCGGCTGGTTTTCAAGTTTTAAGACAACTGAAAGGTGGGAGGTATTTTCCGTTTGGAGCTGGTAACCTCGGTCACACAGCCCTCGGAAGAGTGACTGAAGGAGGAGTGGGCCTCGGCCTCTCGAAGCAGCAAGCAGCAACATCTGAGGGATCTGGTTTCTGCACACCCCTGCCAGGAGTTGGTTGCTGACACTACATTTCATGTTAGCATGAAATACATTTCTGATATTTTTTAGGTTTTGTTTAGTAGTTTGGTGGCAGTGATTTCAATTCTGAAAAGCTCATAGATCTAAGGCGATGTGTCTATAATGCCCAAAGGATAAAGCAGCTGAGATGATGCTGCAAAGTTTGCTTTTGCAATAGAGTGTCACAGGGAAAGTGCAAGGGGCAGAAGATGTTGATCAAGATAACATGAAGGAACACTGATTTGGATGTTAGCATCAATAACAATCGAGGAGGAGATTAAAATAGACATGGCAATGACCTTCAGTTATTTAAAGAGTATATAATGGCTGTTGTGGCGGGGGGAGGGGGGACTTAGTTTTTATGATCCGTAGGCCAGACTTGAAATCAATAAATATAATTTATGGGAAGGTGAATTTTGGTTCAATATTGAGAGATTTTCTCACACTTAGACTCAGTGATAGAGTGAGTAGATGTATAAGATAATAATCCCCTTTCTCCTTGCTCAGGCTACAGGTCCATCTGCAAGGATACTGCAAAGTTTGGGTACATGGTTAGTTTAGATGATCCAAGCTCATATTCTGAGAAAAACTTCAGACATATATAGTCATAGGTGGATAATGGGTTGCATCTGAGTATAGTCCCTGAGAAGTTTACCTTGAAGTACATTTATAACAAGTAAGAAATCTGTTGTCAGATGTGAGGCCACACTTAGTCATAAGTGAATTTATTTCACAGGTTTTCATAATTTTATCATGAGAGTTTTTTTTTTTTTTTTTTTTTTTTGGTACTGGGGATTGAACCCAGAGGCACTCCACCATGGAGACACATCCCCAGCCCTATTTTGTATTTTTATTTAGAGACAGGGTCTCACTGAGTTGCTCAGGGCCTCGCTAAGTTGCTGAGGCTGACTTTGAACTCGCGATCCTCCTGCCTCAGCCTCCCAAGTGCTGGGATTGCAGGCGTGCACCACCACGCCCGGCTATGAGAGATTTTTTTTTTTTTTTTTTTTTTCTTATTAATACAGTATTTATTTGTCTTCCCTCTTGTCAAACCCTGAGCCAACCACTTTCCCCAAACTGCCTGAGGAGGTATAGGAAAAGGGACATACATGGCAGACAAGACACGGGAGAAAGAATTCAAGGTGGAGACTGCTCCTTCACATGGCGAAGAGGATGAGAAAGGCCACCATCAGGCAAAAGAGCCCCATGGCCTCTGAGAGGGCAAAGCCCAAAATGGCGTAGGAGAAGAGCTGTTGCTTCAGAGAGGGGTTCCTGGCATAACCAATGATAAGGCTTCCAAATACAGTCCCAATCCCAGCCCCAGAGCCAGCCACCCCAACTGTGGCAGCCCCAGCCCCAATGAACTTGGCTGCTGTGTCGATGTCCCTTGAAATGGTGCTGGTTTGGAAGCTGCGGCTAGGGATAAGTGAGGTCAGGGGACATGGGACTGCCAAGCTGCTGAAGCTCTCATATGTCAGTGTCTCTGGTCGGTTCAGCACCACTGCAGATAGTGGTCGGCTCAGCAGCTGAGAGGTGCTCCTGACCAAGGAGTGGGTGGAGAGGAACTTGGAGCAGGCATACATTTTCAGAGGGTGAGGGGCCGTGGCAAGAGAGCTGCTCCCAGCGCAGAGAAGACAGAGCGAGATTTTTAAAAAGAAGTAAAAGATTGCTAAGGCAAAGATATCGGTAACATTTTTTTATGAGAATTGAGGAAACAATTTGTGTAAGGGGTGGTAGAAGGAACTTAAAGGTAGCATTACCTTGGAAAACGACTCTCTTTGGAGACAAGAAATCTTGTTTGTTTTAAAAATCATAATAGTCATCCAGAAGTTGTGGCACCCTTCTGTAATCCCAGTGGCTTGGGAGGCTGAAGCAAGAGAATTGCGAGTCCAAAGCCAGTCTCAGCAACTTACTAAGGCCCTAAGCAACTCATTTAACTCATTTATTTCAACTCATTTATTTCATTTCAACTCATTTATTTATTTCTAAATAAATTACAAAAAAGGGATGGGGATGTGTCTCAGTGGTCAAACGCCCCTGAGTTCAATCGCCAGTACAAATGATGATGATGATGATGATGATGATGATGATGATGATAATAATGGCCCTTTCTTGACAGTATTTCTAAGTAGAAAGAAAAGCTTCACAAGGCAGTAAACTTTATCTGAGCTTATTGATGGGGCTTATTCTGTCTTCTGCTTAGTTCCTTGAAATTCAGTGTTGCATAGCAATTTGAAGGCAAAAGGAAGCATTTCACGCCATATCATGTTATTATATTGGTAAAGCATCCAGCAAACAAACAACATATCATTATGCTACTATCACATTAGCAACAAAGCAAAAATAATCCTTGGTGTTAAAATTTGTGGTGCTTATTAGGAAATAAAGCTGAAATTTTGGATTGGTAAAGTGCTTCCCAGAATTTCAGAAACTAAAGATTCAAACACAATAGACAGAATCTCCTGACTGGAAGGGGAATGTAGATAAGGTTTTAGTACTTAGGATAGATCTACTATAGACTGAAATTTTTGCCACCCCTACCCCACCAATCCTTGTTTAAATTCCCAACATGATGGCATCTGGAAGTGGAACTTTTAGATAATAATTAGGTCATGATGAGGGAGCACTCATGAATGGGTTTTGTGTTTTTGTAATGGAAGAAGGGATGAGATGTTGGAAATAAACAAGTTGAATACCTTGAGTGCAGATACAATGAGGTCTTTCAAAGGCAAAGTTATGACAGACTTCTGGACTTGAAATGGAAAGCCATTGAAGTACTACACAAATTTTATTTTTTTAAAAATATTTAGATGTTGATAAACCTCTATTTTATTCATTTATTTTTAATGTGGTGCTGAGAATCGAACCCAGTGCCTCACACATGCTAGGCAAGCGCTCTACCACTGAGCCACAACTCCAGCCCCACAAATTTTAATATTTAAGAAATACTCCCAGTTTCCATCCCGCATTGAATGGAAAAGCTTCTAGAGTCTTTTCTTATTATTGTGAAAGTGGAAAAGGCCGTGTAGGCCCAAAGGGAGATGGCCAGGGTGGCTGATGCCAGGCGTGACTGGGCCATTTCTTGCTCTGACCTCACAAAGAACCATTGTGAGGGAGTTTCAAGCACCAGGTATATAACTGAGTGGCTGTGGTGGGTCTCTGTCCATAAGTACAGGAAGCTCTTGGTGGTGACCTGTCGGACTCTCAGCTAGTTAGCGCGTTTGGTGGTTGGCGGTTGGTGGTTGTGGTCTTTGGCGATTGGTTCTTTGATTTGGGTTTTTTGTTTTGTGTGGTTTCGTTTTTTGCTTTTGGTTTGTTATATTTTTTTTAGCTAGCATCTTTAGTGGGTGTCCCTGCTTAGGATGCATAGTAAGAGTAGAGAGACTAGCGTAGTGGCGCAGGGGCCCGCTCCTGCCAGGAGAAGGCCTTCACAGACCATTACCAGGTCTTGAGGGCCATCGGGCATGGGGCATTTGGTCATGTGCTCCTTGCCCGCCATCTGCTTACTGGGGCAGAGGTGGCGGTGAAAGTCCTGGAAAGGATAATGTGGAAGAGTTTGGTCTGTTCTGAAAAAAGGGCATTGAAGACCCTGAACCACCCGAATGTGATCCAGCTCTTTGAGGTGATTGAAACCGACCAAAATGTCTACCTGGTGATGGAGCACGGAGGCAGGGGAGCGCTAGCTGACCTCGTCCCGGATGGGGGCATGCAGGAGGAAGAGGAGGCCAGGAGGCTATTTGGGCAGATCACAGGTGCAGTGTGCTACTGCCACAAGATGCTCGTCGTGCATGGAGACCTGAAGCCCGAGAACATTGTGCTGGATGTCAGGGGCAACATCCGGCTCATTGACTTTGGCTTAAGCACCATTTTGAAGCCTGGGCAGCAGCAGAATGAGTCTTGGTGCCCTCTCGAGGGCCCCCCAGGGGACAGCTGGGATCTGGGTGTCCTTTTGCATTTTATGTTGACAGGCAACCGCCCTCTTTGGATCTCATACAGTGAGTTGGAATTTCCCCAGCACGGGTCTGCTGAAGCACAAGAACTGGTCAAGAAAATCCTGGCAGAGGAGCCCGAGAGGAGGCTCTCGGCAGAGGAAATCTTCCAGGACCCCTGGCTGAATCAGGGTGAGGAGAATTTCTCTTCCCAAGATGTGCCCCTCCCCAAGCTCTCAGACCCCGCAGTATTGACGATCCTGTTCGACCTGGGCTTCGACCCATACAGTACCTGGGTGTCTCTATCCAAGAGGAAGTTTGATCCTGCCATGGCTGCGTATCTCCTCACCCAGCAGCAGATAAGCCAGGGGACAGGCTGCATGAAGCCTGTGAGGTGGAGAGTGGTATCTCGCCTGTGCCCCAAGGATCCTTCTGTTTTCCCAGTCCTCCCAAAGAGGAGGGTGAGCGAGCCTGTCCTTCACACCTTCCCCATGTCCAGGGAACATCAGCCACCTGAGGAGGCCAAAGGGTCCGGGCAGAAGAGCATGAGAAGTTGCAGCGTGCCTGCCATTAGACTCTGCTTCCTGCATGAGAAGAACCCCCCTCCCAGCCTAGCCTCCCAGACTGACTCTGTGTGCGACACAACCACCCAGCCTGACCCAGTGTCCGACACATCCAGACCCTGCATATCAGCAGACAGCTACATCTCCCAAGATGCCTCTGAAGTACATCCCAATGGCCACAGCAAGGGCTGGAGGCAGGTGAGGCAGAGGATCGCTGCTTGCTTTCGGCGACTGAGCCTTTGCATGCCCTCACGTGTTAGCGAAGATGTGGCCGAGACACAAGGAGACCAGAAACCTGCTAAGTTTAGAAACCGGGTGGTTCCTACATAAATTCTGAGCTCGGACAGACCAAACGGACACACATGGACATTGGTCACGGGGACTCAAACAGCTGCAGCACTGAGTGTGTGCACTGGTTCAGGCTTCTCCACCACCTGGGGTCCAGCCAGGGGCACATCTGGATCTACCTGGACATCAGGTATTTCCCCTGCCTTCACCTGTGAGAGAAATCAGGTGAGACTGTTTTCCCTGGGACACTTCCGCTACCCTGCTCTTCTCTGCCCTTCCCCCCATGCTCCTGGGATGGCAGAGATATTTCTTAATAAATTTGTTTTACTCAAAAAAAAAAAAAAGACTTAACTGATATACCAAGATGTAAGACAAGTATGGCTGCAGAGCAGAAGAGAACACGCACAACTTTTTGTTGTTTTTGACTTTCATTATCTGAATTTCTCTTTCTTAAAATGTATTTTAAATTAATACATAGTGATTTTACACTTTTATGGAAAACAATATGACATTTCAACATGTTTATAATGTATAATTTTCAGATCAGGGTAATTGGCATTATCCATCACTTGAAATGTTTATAATTTTATGCTGGACATTTGAAAAATTCTCTGATACACAAAAGTGAAATTACAGTTTACAAAAGTTGGAAGACAGAAAGGGACAAAAAGGGTGAGGCGTGTGCAAAGGAATGAATTATCAAAATTTTAAAATGCAGAGTTGAAAGCATCCAGAAAAAGTGGGGGGAAGAAGGGGAGATGGGGAGAGCTATACTTTTTTTTTGTGGTGTTGGGGATTGAACCCAGGGCTTTGTGTTTGCAAGGCAGGCACTCTACCAACTGAGCTATATCCCCAGCCCAAGAGAGTCATTCTTTTTTTTTTTTTTTTGAACCAGGGATTGAACTCAGGGACACTCGGCCACTGAGCCACATCCCCAGCCCTATTTTGTATTTTATTTAGAGACAGGGTCTCACTGAGTTGCTTAGGGCCTCGCTGAGTTGCTGAGGCTGGCTTTGAACTCGTGATCCTCCTGACTCAGCCTCCCAAGTCGCTTGGATTACAGGCGTGCGCCACCACGCCCAGCTGAGAATTATTCTTAAGTAGTGGAAGTTTGCGGGCTAATTGGACCAATGAGTGATGAGGAAGTTCACGAGGTAACAATCTAAGACTATAGTGAGTTATCTCAATTGTTCACAGTCGATAACAATCTAGGCTGTAAAATGGTGTGTGGTGGGGCAGAATCGGGGAGAAATGGTTGCAGCCTTGTTCCCTTCAAAAGTCAGGAGAGTCTGTCTTTGTGAATGTTATTTTAAAAAGATGTTTTAGTGCATGATTTTGAGTTGCAATGGTATACACTAAAGTGTTAAGTTTTGGATATGGGATGTCCCCCAAAAGCTCATGTGTGAGACAATGCAGAAGGTTTAGAGGAGAAATGATTGGACTATGAGAGCCTTAACCCAACCAGTGAATTAATCACCTGATGGGATTAATTGAGTAGTAATTGAAGGCAGGTAAGGTGTGGCTGGAGAAGGTGGGGCATTGGGGTATGTATTTGTCTGTGCCAAGTGGTGATCGCTCTTTGTGCTTTCTGATTGTCATGTGAGCTGTTTTCCTCCACCAAACTCTTCCACCATGTTGTTCTGTCTCACCTTGAGCCCCAAGAAATGGAAGCTGCTGTCTATGAATTGAGACCCCTGAAACCGTGGTACCCCAAATCAACTTTTCCTCCACTATAGTTCTTCTGGTGGGGTCCTTTTATAGTCACAGCAGCAAAAAAGCTGACAAAACATAAAGTTATAAAAGTAAGAACAAAAAAATACTGATAATACTGTAAAGGGGCATTAAATCTAAATCTTTGAAATAGCCCAAAGTTGATAAAAGCTGGAGAATCAAGAAATAATGACATAGCACCTTATTAAGATATAGCAAAATAGTCAGGAGCAATAGCTACTTAGGAGGCTGAGGAAGGAATATTACAAGTTCAAGGCCAGCCTCAGTAACTTAGTCAGATCCTCAAAATAAAATAAAACAGAGCCAGGCACAGAGGCGCAAGCCTGTAATCCCAGCATTTGGGAGGCTGAGGCAGAAGGATCGCAAGTTCAAAGCCAAGCTCAGCAACTTACCGAGGCCTTAAGCAACTCAGTGAGACCCTGCCTCTAAATAAAATACAAAATAGCGCTGGGGATGTGGCTCAGTGGTGGAGTGCCCCTGGGTTCAATCCCCAGTACCAAAAAAAATAAAACAGTTGGGGATGTAGCTCAGTGGCAGAGTGCTTGCTTAGCATGCGAGAGGCCCTGGGTTTGATCACCAGTCCCATGGGGGGAAAAGATACAAAAGAATAGTTTAATCATAAGAGCTAAAAGTGTAAATGATTAAAAATTTGTTAAGCTAGGCTTGACAGTCATGCCTATAGTCCAGCTATTTGGGAGGTTGAGTCAGGGGAAATCAAAATTAAAAATGGTTGAGGATGTAACTTAGTCATAGGACACATCTGGGTTCAATCCCCAATACACACACACCTACACACACATGTGGCTAGATTCAAAAGGGGCTATGTGCATATATATGTCTCTCTATATGTATATGTATATGTATATATGTATATATATGTATATATATAATATGTTGTATATTCAAACAGGGGCTATTACATATATGTTTGTATTACATATTTTATATACTTTCATATGTTAACATACATTCATATGTTTTATGTGGGATTAATTCAAACAGGGATTACACACACACAAACACACATGTATACATACATTTTTTTTTTAGTCCTTTCCTATAAGCTTGAATTACACTACATTGATAAAAAGATGAATGCTTCCAATTCTTTTGTGCATTTCTGTATTTGTTTTCCATTGTGGCATATTATATTTTGGGAGTGTAGTACGGGAACTCGAGCTTTTCCATCCTCTCATAATAAGGAATTTCTTCAGGTTATTAATCCTCTCTGACAGGGTGAGCTATTGCTTCTTCTGTTTTCACCAGAGTAAACACACAATAACCTCTGATGGAGGCTTGGTTAATTCTTTGAGAATTAAGTGTTCCTACATATTGAAGGAGCAGGCTCTTTGTTTTTATATAGCTTTTGTTTCCTCATTGCATATAAGGGGCACAAAAGCTCATCATGTCAGGCAAAAGAACGGTCTCATACCCTGGTTGAAAAAAATCTTCAAAATCCTCTAGTATTCCTCTTGCAATATAGACCTTCTTTCAAGTCATAATTTCTCCTCTGCCTGGGTTTCCTCGATGGCCCCACCCACCCCCCAAAAAAAAGAAAAAAAAAAAGAGTTGTGGGTTCAGTGATTAAGGTGCAAAGAAGGTAGGACTGTCAGGGTCAGGTTGAGCTCTCTACAAATGTGATGTCTATGGCAAAATTTTTTCTGAATTTCCTTGTCATAATGAATATTAATTTCCTTCTTAAATCCACCTAATATGGTTTTACACGTGGCTCCGCCATTAGTACTAATAAAATAACTACTCCTGACTTTGAAGGGCACCTATCTGTAGGTCTGGTTTTCAATAGCAGTGGCATTTGCTGCACAGTATGAGATAAATGAAACCACCACTCTAGAACAACTTCTTTGGCTGCTCATATTTTTATGAATAGTGAGGTAGAAAACTTTCAAGTCATCTTGATACACCAATAAGAAATTGTCATTCAATATTTTATTCTACCATATACAGGTGCAAAGATTTTATATATGTATTTTCAGGCACTCTCAAGTGCACTTGAGGGTGAGGCCTATGTCTAAAACATGTCCTTGCCTTCTATATATCACCTAGTGCTCAATAACCATTTGGTGCAAGCAATGGTTATTTTCCTTTTCCTATATTATAGTAGTCTTTTGCTTCTAGTCAGGCAATACTTTTCACCCATGAATTTGCATTGGTATGTTGCAGTTTCAAATATTGAATTTCATATTAGAGAAAACAGTTTAGGCATTTTCTTTTTTACATATGGATATCTTAGTTTAGTCTTTAAAAAGCCAACATGGTTAATTTTCACAAAAGATATACTAACAAGAACACTAATGTGGGCTGGGGATATAGCTCAGTTGGTAGAGTGCTTGTCTCGTAAGCACAAGGTCCTGCGTTCAATTCCCAGCACCTCAAAAAGAAAAAAAAAAAAGACCATTACTGTAAGTACATGAGTTAGCTTATGACTTTTCTTCCTAGCTACTGTGAAAATTCAAGGGTGTCAAAGAAAAAATTCACCAAATTAAACAGGCAAGAAAGACTTTATTCAAAACCATTGCAATAATAAAGAAAGGCTCAAATCCCAATATAGCTGGGGTAGCTGGGAATTTACATGCAATGGTCAGGCAGGTTGAAGGAGTCGGTAGATGGAAAATTATGAAGACAAGCTTAGTTAGGTATTTTTATGGACTGAATGTTTGTGTGTCCTCCCATCCCTTGTCCCAGATACGTATGTTGAAGCCCTAATGCCTAGTTTGTATTTAAAGTAACAAAGTAATTATAATTAAATGAGGTCATAATGGTGGGGTTCTGATGCACTGGGATTAATGTCCTTACAAAAAAAGAGTCACATTCTGCCTCTCTGCTCATACACAAAGTGGTCATATGAGCATATAATGAGAAAGTAGATGTATAAACAACGTGGGAGCTGTCATCAGAAACCATACATGCTGGGGCTGGAGTTGTAGCTCAGTGGTAGAGAGCTTGCCTAGCACATGTGAGGCACTGGGTTTAATCCTCAGTACCTCATAAAAGTAAATAAATGGAATAAGGTATTGTGTCCATGTACAATTAAAAAACATACATTAAGAAACCATGAAACTGTACGTGCTGGCATCCTGATCTCAGACCTCCTGAAGCATGAGAAAATGCCTGTTGTTTAAGACACCTGACTGGTGGTAGTTTATCATGAGCAGACTTATCTAACAAGGGTATTGGAATTCTTGCTAATTGAGCTCAGTAGGCCAAGGGCAAGACCTAGTCAAGAAGAGTGCTCAAAGTAGCTTAACTAAAGTTAGGTCAGTCCTTCTTAAGGAAAGAAGAGACATTGTTGTTTCCTATGAACAATATAAGTCCATTTCTTGCTTGGTTGCTTTTATTAAGGACAAGCTAAACCATTCTGTTGAGACTTGGCAGTAGAGAATTTTTGCTGAATGGTGCAAACATTTAGTGGAAGGGCATGTCTATGAAAATAAAAGGAAACCAAAGACAAATGGCTGGATCAGACAATAAGCCCAGTTTGAGAGTCCTGATGATGGGCTTGAAATGCTATCAGAAGATGAAGTAAAGATGACAGAAGAAATCAAACTGCCACTGCAGAATAATTCCTGGTCTTCGGTTGGAATGTTTTGGTGATGACAAAGATATCAGAGAGGTTTTGGTAAGATTGTCCAAGACCATGGTTATTTTGTGAAGTAGGGCATGGCTGATGCTGGAGTTCCAGTGAGCATCCTAAGTGGTCCACACAGCAATAGCTCTGGGACTTGTAGTCTGCCTATATATGATCTTCTCTGATAAGTCCTTCAAAATTTCTTATTAAGTTATCCAGCCTCAGCTGCCAGGGATTCTTTAGATTAAGGGAGAAAGGTCAGCTATAAAACAATTTAGAGACCAGTAAGTATGTGGAGAGTCAGGTTTTATTTACTTGTTTTTATGGAACTGGATTGAACTTCATACCTAGTATGCAAGCACTCTGCCACTGAGCTTCATCTCCAGCAACCTCCACCTCCTTTATACAAAAAAATTTGAGACAGGGTCTCTCTAAATTATCCAGGTGGTCCTCAAACTTGCAATCTTCCTGCCTTAGAAACCTGAGTAGCTGGAATTATAGGCATGTGCCAACTATGCCCAGTAACTGACAGGTTTAAGTCAGGAAGGTGGGAGAAAAAAAATTGGAAATGTTTGGAGAGTTGTAGTCAAACATAATAGGAATTGAGAAGAATTGAATATTTGATAAAAACTCATAAAATGTGTGAAAGAGCAGAATCCAGTCCAATTTGTAGGTAGGCAGCAGAACCAGGCAGGTTACAGAGTTGAAAAACAGCTCAGAGACAACAAACAAAAGTAAAATCTACTAGCCCACAAGTGTGTGTTACTTTTATATTGAAATGTAAGCCTTCTCTCTACAGCCACAAGAAATAATTTTTACAACAGATATGCTAATAGTCCATTAATGCACATGCGTAAAACACTTGGGCTCTTTATCTCTGACTACTATTTAAGTTATACAGTTGTAAGATAAACATATGTATTTTTCTTTTTGGTACTGGGGATTAAACTCAAGGGCATTTTATCACTGAACTACATCCCCAATCCTCCCACACACCTTTTTGAAAAATTTGAGACAGGATCTTCCTATGTTGCTTAAGGTCTTACTAAATTGCTAAGTCTGGCCTCAAACTTGTAATCCTCTGCCTCAACCTCCCAAGTCACTGGATTGCAAGTGAGTGTCACTGTCTTCAGCTAGATAGGCATTATAAAGTATGCATTAATGATTTTTAATTTTTTTGCTGTTTAATGTTATTAGACTGAAAGGATTTTGAATAATATTTTGAATTTTTTCCTTGTCTGTTGTTGATTCTCTTTAGTGACAAATATAACTTTAAACTCTGACTCTAAGCACAGTTTTATATTGGTATCCTCATAGAGTTTTTACCAAGATTGTGACTAAGCATGAAAGTAGTAAGAAGTGAAGGAACATTCCTATTGGTCTAAGAGTATGTTTTTCAGTTTCAGAATCCTCCCCCAAAATAACCTCCTTGGTATTTGACTTCTTGTTTGAATATCTATCAGAGATTTCATGCTCTTATTCTCAGAAAAAGGACAATTACCTGCCCTCTTGCAGCTACACTGAGCCATTGGAATAGTTCTGGGTAACCAGTTGTGGGCAAAAGCATGTATGCCACCTCTAGGCAAGTTCATTTATTTGAAATACTAGAGAACTGGGCATAGGGACACATGCCTGTAATCCCAGCTATGTGGGAGGCTAAGGGGGGAGTATGGCAAATTCAAGGCCAGTGGAGGCAATTTAGTGAGAACCTGTCTCAAAATAAAAAGGGGTGGGGATGTAGCCCAGAGGTAGAATGCCCCTGGGTTCAACGACCAGTCCCGGGAGGGGAGAATCTCCAAACAAAAGAAAAACAAGAAAAAAGAAAATGCAAGAGCTCCCTTTGGATCTGAACAGTTGTGGAAAGCACATATTAACCATGGTAGTTTGGAATGCTGAGCCAAGCCAGGGAACAAAGCTGCTCTAGAATATTATATGATAAGTAAACAACTGAAGTGTTAAACTAATGCACTTTTGTGTTAGATCTTCATAATCTAGACTAGGGAGACTGATACAGCTTAATGAATCATTTGTCAGGAAACGAATTTATCATCCAAATGATATCGCCACATACCGGTGATGAGTCCTGCTTCCTCCAGTGTGGAAGTGTAACCCCAGGGAAGCACGCCAAGGCAAGCATGCTAAGCAGGCTTTATTTAAAAGTAGTAATACAAACTTCTTCCAGGTGGGAGAAGGGGGGCCATGGCTGATGTTCTGGAATTCCCAAGAAGTGAGTGCATCCTCCCTCTTTTATAGGTTAGGGTCTTCTTTTGTTCTGCGCCTTCCTTTGACCCTTATCTCTCCTTCCTGCCCCTATGGCGGTGGTGAAGCAGCAAAAAGGTGAGGTGCAAATGGCAGGGGGAAGGGCTACAGGGAGATTCAGGTGGGGGACCAGGAGGCATTAATTAGCAACTCCCGGCCTGCAGCTTTTGGGGTGGGCAGTTAAGCCGGTAACCTTGGTGATCAAAAGGGCTCTGGAGGCACTGACATTCCAATCTCCCAGGGGCGTCTCCAACTTCCCAGACTCTGATGGTCTCCATTCCTCAATTTGACCAGATTCCCTGATTTCTACACTGACTGCCTGTCCAATTCTGGCTTCACAAACGTGAAAACTTTTGAAAGTGAAAGGGGGTACGATTAATAATTACATCAGAATAGCCAGTTGTAAACTGGGACAATTCTGAGGAAATCATGATGATCACCTACCTACATGGTAAGTAAAAGCAGAGGTATGGAGCCTATCTGACTACCTGACAGCTTTCCAAGAATATTTTCTAGTAGCAAGTTGAAACATAATTAAAACCACAGCAGGGGCTGGGGATATAGCTCAGTTGGTAGAGTGCCTGCCTCACAAGCACAAGGCCCTGTGTTCAATCCCCAGCACCGCAAAAAAAAACAAAACAAAAAACTATATTGGAATCCTGACTTCTCTGCTTTTCAGCCACCTTGAAGTGAGCAGATTTGCTCTACTGTGTGCTCCCTTCGTGATGTTCTGCCTTGCCATGGGTCCAAAGTGATGGGGCCAAGCATGATGAAGTTTCTGAAACCATAAGCCAAAATAAATCTTTCCTCCTTTAAGTTGATTTACCTCAGTTATTTTGCCAAAGCGGTGGAAAGCTGACTTAAGACACCTGTTAAAACAGATTAAGGGAAAGCAAAAAAGTATGGAATAGAAACTTAAACTAATATTTCAGAGATATATCTCATCTTTCAGTCTTTTAATTAGAAACTGAGGGAATCGAGGGAAATGAAAGTCTTACCTTTATATTTAGTCACACTTGCCTTGGAGGTCCAAAGTGCCTATAAATAATGGGACACCAGTTTTAATTTGCAAGAATTTTAACTTGAGTTTTTATGAATTGTCTAAATACAAATATTCTTGGAGGCAAACAAAACAGTTTATAGAAGAAGCATTTTGTCATGAATTCCTTTATCATATGGTCTTTTCAACATGGTACTAATAGAGTCCTGGGGTAGCAGAACACACTGCAGAAAAAGTAAAGGAAAGGTTGGGTCACAGGACAATGCAGACAGAGAATGCATGGATGACACTCTCGAGGTGCAGGTACCTACAGAGCATTGACTGAGGTGACCAAAAAGAACGGGGAGGGTGGTTGCCACACATGCTGTTCATGTTGCACACTGATTTATGGCTGGTTCTGGCAGCAGAGGCAGTGGGAGCAGTGTGATCCAATCACTTGTGCTTTTGGACTGCATTTGTTACTTAGCCTTGACCTTCAAAGTGAATAACACTGAATACTTTTCCAGAAAGTTTGGTGGTGGCCAACCTCTATAAATATCTGCTAGAAAGGATATAGAATTTAAAATACACTGATTTATCCACTATTTTGCTAAAAGGAATGGTATTGATTATTTAGCCTAATGTTTTGCTTTAGGATTTTTCATTTAAAGAAGTCTCTGTTCTGCCTTAATAATAGATTCATTGTCATAACTCCTGTTTTTAATATTATTTTAGCAAACCATTCTATTAAGTGGAATTTTAAAAACACATTATTCGAAGGTCAGTTGATTCTAGTCAATTCTTCATTATTATTATTATTATTATTATTTTTATTATTATTATTTAACAAAGGGGCACTCGGCCACTGAGCCACATCCCCAGCCCTATCTTGTATTTTATTTAGAGACAGGGTCTCACTGAGTTGCTTAGGGCCTCACTTTTGCTGAGGTTGGCTTTGAACTCGTGATCCTCCTGACTCAGCCTCCCAAGTCGCTTGGATTATAGGCAGTGCGCCACCACGCCCGGCTCTTCATAATTATTGTGGTTATCAACCTCTACAAAACAGGAAGAATCTATAAAAGAGTTATCACTTCAGTGCCTGGCCTTATTACTGTGGATCAAAACCTGATCTGGAAAGATGGGCTTATTGACCAAGGAATTCATTAACTTTATTTCAGAATTCAAATGTCAGTTTAAAAAAGGAACACCAAGTTTTGTCTCCTTGCTGCCTACTCTATCCATTCTAATGACCACCCAAGACTCGCCAGTCCACTTCTCTAGGCTTTGCTTCAATTATCCTTTTTATAGTCTATGTTTTGGTTAAATAAGATTAAACTCTATTCTTTGAAAACACACCACAAATTATCTGCCAGCATTACTCTTTGATATCCATGTCTCTAAAATGACCATTCTTATCATCTCTGTTATTCAAAAGTTCTATCAAAATTTCCAATCTTGCTGGGTGCAGTGGCGCACGCCTGTAATCCCAGCACTTGGGAGGCTGAGGCAGGAGGATGGCGAGTTCAAAGCCAGCCTCAGCAACTTAGCGAGGCCCTAAGCAACTCAGTGAGACCCTCAGTGAGATCTAAATAAAAATGCAAAAAAGGGCTGGGGATGCGGCTCAGTGGTGGAGAGCCCCTGGGTCCAATCTCTGGTACCAACAACAACAAAAAATTTACAATCTTGATTCAAATTTGACTTTTGACATGACACACTTCCATGAAGCAACAGCATTTTATTTGTACCCTTACTATTATATCATGAGTAACTTTCTTCCATGCAGTTCTTGAGTACAAGTTCATGAAGACAGGAACAATCTCAGAGATTAATGTAATATATTTAGCATTATCAAGTGTGTCAGGAAATATTTATTGAAATTAATAGCTTCTTTTAAAATATTAATTTAAGCTGGGTTTGGTGGTACATGCCTGTAATCCCAGCAATTAGGAAGACTGAGGCAGGAGGATTATAAATTCAAGGTCATTGGGGGTAATTTAGTGAGACCCTGACTCAAAATAAAAAATAAATACCACTGGGAATATAGGTCAGTGGCAGACTGCCCCGTGTTCAGTCCCTAGTACTGCAAAAAACAAATATTAAAATTTACATAAAAATAAAAAGCATTTATATGTGTGTGTATGTGTATTTGGCGGTGCTAGGAATTGAACCCAGGGCCTTGCACATGCTAGGCAAGCACTCTACCACTGAACTACATTCCAACCTACTTACTATTGGTTTTGATAAATATAGGTATTAATAAAGAATATCTTTATAGGTTTAAAACCATATAAGAATAATTATAATTTTAGAGTCACCATTTTCTTTACTGCAGACAATACATTAGAAATGTTTATCTTTTACAAAAAGCCTATTTTGTTGATAATTTTTGTTTTTATTTTAAGAATTAGCCTATCAATATTAAATCTAGGGCTGGACGTTGTAGCTCGGTGGTAGAGAGCTTGCCTAGCACATGTGAGGCACTGGGTTTGATCCTCAGCACCACATAGCAATAAAAAAAGTTATTGTGTCCATCTACAACTGAAAAAAATTTTTAAAAAATATTAAATCTACTGCAATTTCCAAGTTTACAATTAATAACCTATCTGTAAAACATGAGGGGTGACCAAATGAATTCTAAAGTTTCTACTAGTATTCCTTAATTTCATCTTCCACTTTGCGTACAGCTTATTAAAATATGGGCTCCAACACAGCAGGGGCCTTTTCAGAATTACTACCTGCTGTTTCTCTTAATGCCCAGTATATCCGACAATGTAATAAAAAGTTGTTGAATGAGTCAATCAACTATACTTTTGTCCTTCCTCCCCCAAATACTTACGTATTATGGAAATTCTACCCACTAATTTTCAGTGGAAAAACTACCACGAGCAGGTTACGGTGCTAGGCTTTGTGCTCGTGTTAAATTTCTCACAATCTATTGGACAGAACTGTCAACACAAATAAAATGTCAACGCGGCTGTAAGAGGAGCAATAAGTATTATAGGCAGGTGATACCAAAGGTTAAGAAGGATTGGCCATCACAAATTTGAGGCCAGCCTAGGCAACTTAGTGACACCCTGTTTCAAAATAAAATAAAAAGGGCTGCAGATGTAGTTCAGTGGTTCAGTGCTTGCCTCGCAAGGGTGAGACCCTGGGTTCTACCTCCAGCACTATCAAAAGAAAAGAAGAGAAAAAGGACTGGTTACTTTGGCCTACGTGAACTTTATTTTTATATATTTTTAAAAAATGTTTCTTAGTTGTAGACGGACACAATACCTTTATTTATTTATGTGGTGCTGAGAATCGAACCCAGTGCCTCAAACATGCTAGGCATGTGCTCTTCCACTGAGCCACAACCCCAGTCCCAAATGTGAGCTTTCTCTTCTTCATGTCCTCCCTTTTCTCACTCCCACTCTCTCCCTTTCTTCTTCTTACCAGAAATAAAGCACTTTATTCATAAAATATAATTCCTATAGTACTTGGGAATAGGAAGTATGTAATGGGCATATTTCCAGGATGTTTCTCCATTCTTTCACTGGCAAGACACTAATCTTACCAAATTGGAAGGTTACATACCAGTGCAATACTTTTCAAATTTGTGACAGAAGCTTGATTAAATGCAGCTCTCTGGAAGGGGAATAAAAAAAAATCTAAAAATGAATCTGAATCCTGTGTAAGATAAGAATTTTGTCATTTCTTAAGTATCCATTATCTCTGAAAATGTAATGACTTATTTTTCCTTACTTACTAGGATCTGAATACTCATGGCAGAGAAGAGTGCATAAGAAATTGAAAAAAAAAAAAAAAAAAGGAGAGGTAGAAGGTGAAAATTTCCACAGAAACATATCTTTTTTTGTTTGTTGGTTTTTTGGTGTCACTGAGGACTGAACCCAGGCCCAGGTACTCTACCTCGGTCCCTTCTCTCTCTCTCTCTTTTTTTTAAATTTTTTTTGAGACATGGTACTACTAAGTTGCCCAGGATGGCCTTCAATTTATAATCCTCCTGCCTCAGCTTCCTAAATAGCTGGGATTACAGGTGTGTGCCACCATGCCTGGCTGCTATTTTGCCAATAAAATAACAACTTCATTGTTGCTATTATTTTATCAACTATGACATATGGTTAGCTATTTAGAGTAAATCCTTTCCTAAATGCTATTTTAATGAAAAAATATTCATATTTGATACACTCATTATTCAACCATTTCAATTAAGACAAAACAATGAAAGTTTTTATGTCATCACTTCCAGTTATTTATTAAAAAAATGGATAGTGCTGGGGTTGTAGCTCAGTGATAAAGCACTTGTCTACCATGGTTGAGGCACTGGTTTTGATTCTCAGCATCACATAAAAAATAAATAAATAAAGGTTAGCTTATTAAAAAAGAATGGATATTGTACATTTTAAATATAATTTGTCTAATTTAATTTTATATTAACTATTAACATACAATTAGTAACATGTGACTTCTCAGGTGAGCAAAGGGATTATCTGTACCCTTTCTTTATTATAATGACTTAGCCAGCTGAAGAGGGAAAAAGCAGATGTAGGCATCAGTAGTACATCCTTTTTCAGATATGGTATTTTACAATAAATTCTTACAAACTGAGAAATGAGACCTAAAACAAACATGTTTAAATGTTTGATTCTGTATTGTCAGATGAAGTAATATATGCAATATATTATGCAATATATTATGGCTTAAAGTTATTAGAGATTATTTATATTTGAGTTATAGACTGGACAAACAAGTTTTATTTTTAACATTAAACAGGGTAGGAATTTCTGAACTATTCACTTGAGATTAAATGATTTTAGGACAGTATATTGCCATAACTTATTTTCAATTGCATATACAATCCCTTAGATTTCAATAGTTACTGAATTTAAGCAGCTAAAAATAAACTCAAAAATTAAACTTTTATGCTTTTCAGCATTTTGCTATTTAGAGTTTTGGTGGTGGGAAAGCTTTGTAGGCTACAGCAAAGCGTGTATATTTATATTTATATTTGCTATGTGTCTTACAAGAGTAGTTCTTTTAGAGTCCAGGTTGCTTTTTCTAAAGACTGTTGTACTTCCCAAAAAGATTCTCCAGAGCCATCAGGAGACAGTCAGCCCCACCCTAATCCCTCTCTCTATAGCCCAACCCTAATCCCTCCCTCGCCCTATAGCCTCGCCCTAATCCCTTCCCATGCCCTATAGAAGTTGGCAGCAGAAGAACTACCACATAATTTCCTGGCACCTCGCTTTTAAGAGTAAGGGCAATTGTAGCTGGCCAGCTAAAATAAAGGCTTCTTTTGGCTTTACGTGATCGGCTTGGATGATTTTATTTTCTTTGGTACAACAAGACTTATAGTAATATAACTTGATATAAACTTTGTCATGGTTTCTGAAAGTGTTAGGGGAGTTTCAGATAATATAGTTATTAAATGCTTGGAAACTACAGGAGTCTGCTATCAACTTGGTATTTTGGTTGAGCAGTTTTGGAAGGAAAAAACAAAGAACAGCTTCTAAAAGTTTAGACCGGTATGGCAGCAGTGGTGAACAACTTAGGGCAATCTTCCAGTGGGGAAGAGACTGCTTGTGCAATCTTTTCAGTCATATCCACAAGCACACATGGCATCTTTCACTGAGAACCATCATGGCCAATGCAACAACAACATACTGTGGTCCAAAGGATTAAGAAATGTTCATAGAGGAAGAAATATCAGAGTACATGAACAATGAGTGCAATTTCCTATTATAGACATTGGCAATATTTGAAATGGAGCATTTTTGCAAAAGGAAGCCTATTTTCTACCCACTCTCATATCTGTGAATCACATATTTTATATAAAAATAAAAACCTTGACAAGTATAGTTTGTGGTTTGAACCAATGGTTCTCAATCTTTTTTTTTTTTTTTTTTTTGTGGTGCTGGGGATTGAACTCAAGGCCTTGTACTTGCAAGGCAGGCACTCTACCAACTGAGCTATATCCCCAGCCCATGCTCTCAATCTTTAACATGTATCAGAATCATCCAGAAGACTTGTTAAATTTGTCAGACTGACCCCAAGAATTTGTACTTCTTAGTTCCTTGGAAATCTGATGTCACTGGTCCTAGAACACACTTCTAAGAACCGCTGTTTAAAACCTTAGCTACCTTTTCCACTTTTCTCTAGAGGATAGCTACTTTTATGTTGTAAGCTCCTGATCTGGAGTTTGACGATAGGGTTTCTCAATATGTGAATTAATCAGCTCCAAGATTCTTTTTTTTTTTTTTTTTTTTTGTGGTAGTGGGGATTGAACCCAAGGATATTCTACCTCTGAGCTATATATGCTCGGTTCTTTTTTTTGGGGGGGGATAGGGTCTCACTAAATTGTCCAGGATGGCCTTGAACTTGTGATCCTTCCGTCTGTCTCCTAAAAAGCTGGGATTACAGGGCAAGTGCTACTGCACTCCACCCAAGTTCACTTTCAATTTCCTCAATTTGTAAATTATATAGATAAAAGGATTATTGCTTGTTTGTTTTGGTAATAAGGATTGAACCTAGAGACACTTTATCACTGAGCTACATCCCCAGCCCTTTTTATGTTTTAGCTAGATTGTTGAGGCTGGCCTCAAACTTGCAATCCTCCTGCCTCAGCCTCCTGAGTCACTGGGCTTACAGGCAAGCACTCCATTTCTTTGGAATCTGGGGTCTTAGGCATTCTCCTTCATTTTCAAACTCACTGTACTGTAGAAAACATTACTGTTAAGGTCTGAATGTGTGTGTCCCCTAAAACTTATGTGTTGAAACCTAATATCAATTTGATGGTATTAGGAAGTATGTTCATTGGGTGATCATTAGAAGAGAACTGTCTTGTCCCTTTCCACCATGTGAGGACGTAGTAAGAAACTGCTGTCTATGACCCCCAATGAGCCCGCACCAAACGCTGAGTCCCTTGATCTTGGGCTTCCTAGTTTATACAACAGCGAGAAATAAATTTGTTTACGAGCTACCCAGTTTTGGTATCTTGTAGCAGCCTTAACAGCCTAATACAATTATCACCTTCTGAACAAACTAAATTTGTTTTTTAAAATTAATAGGGAAATGCTGATGTGTTCTTTTGCTTTTCAAATAGAGAAAAATTAAGTACATTGAAGATAATTCTTTCAGAAGAAGTATTCGTTTCACTCACTTTTGTTTTTTGGCTGGGGAGTGGGTAGAGGTGATGGACCCAACTGAAATAGCATAAGAAAATAAAATTGAAGAATAAATCAGTTCCATATTTAGTAGGATATTAGTTTTGGGTTCTCCCCAGATATTGCAGATAAAATGAGAGAAATGAGGAAAAACTAGACTTGGTTCTACAAACCATAATCAAAACCTATTACATAACACAGGTGTTAGGAAATTACTAAATAATAAAAAGAAGAAAATAACAAAGACAAAAAGGTGTTAGGAAAGTACTAGATATTTTAAGGTAATATTGGCAACACAAGGATACCTCCAATTCTTGAGGCTGAAGAAAACATGAACAGTGCTAATGTCATGCCTGTGGGAAATGTGAACTCCTAGGATGATGCAGGTATAGTTTGTATGCTGAACACAGTACAGTTTAATAAACATTGGTTGAATGCCTATGCGTTTAAATAACAGAGTATTTCTGATATAACTTCTGCTTACACAGTATTCTGAACAGAGTGCCAAACAGCTATACTATACTTGGAGAATTTTCTGCTTAATAAAACTGAAGTGACCCAGTGTGAAGAATTGTACCAAGTTTTCCTCTTTGATCAAGATCAGATTTGCTGTAAACAATGGATTAAGAACTCTGGGGGAGCTGGGCGTGGTGGCGCAAGCCTGTAATCCAAGCGACTTGGGAGGCTGAGTCAGGAGGATCAGGAGTTCAAAGCCAGCCTCAGCAATTTAGTGAGGCCCTTAGCAACTCAGTGAGACCCTGTCTCTAAATAAAATACAAAATAGGGCTGGGGATGTGGCTCAGTGGCTGAGTGTCCCTGAGTTCAATCCCTGGTTCCAAAAAAAAAAAAAATGAGTGGTGCGGGGGGGGGGGGGCGGGGCTGGGGATTAGCTCAGGTGGTAGAGTGCCTGCCTTGTAAGCACATAGGCCCTGGGTTCAATCCCCAGCACCACACGCGCACACACACAAAAACAAAAACAAAAAAACTCTAGGGGGGCTGGAGTTGTGGCTCAGTGGTAGAGCACTTGCTTAGCACTGCATATAAATAAATAAATGAAATAAAGGTCCCTCAACAACTAAAAAAAAAAGAACTCTAGGAATAATTTGTCCATGAGCCATCTAAATTAAAGTCTAAATAGATTTCTAAATACTTCTAGAAAATGAAATAATTTCAACATGGGTATTAATATAGTGGAGAGAACCAGTGGGCACATTAGGAATGCAACTGCCCTTTATGGGTTACAAATAGTATGAATACACATTCACAAGACGTTAATGATATGTAAGAAGTATTAAATGGAGACACAATCAAGTATGGTCTGAAGATGGAGGTGGGTGGCACCCTGAGGTATGTGTACCATAAGAAGATAAAGAGTTGCTAACTTGATTATTTTATTTGCAGTTTAACTATTCTCATAAGAGTAAATGTGACCCTTTTTATTAACAAAGTACTTATTAAAAAAGCCTTATTAAAAATGAAATAACAAAAAAAGAGAAAAACGAACTGCATTTAACTTCAGTTCGGTAGAAAAGAAATCTAGTGAAAAATTGCTATAGCAGAAGGGAAAAAGAAAATCTATGAAGAAATGAAGGCCAATCAAAAACAGACGTTCAATGACTTTAGTCCTCTTTTTAATTTAGATTACCATTTGTACTTATTTTGTTTATGGTAAGATATTTTCATGTGCTAAAATTTCTGCTTGGAATAGCAGAAAACTAATCCTGTAAAACTGTTATGCGATCCCATCAGTTAGGAGTGCGCTGGGCTCAGGCAAGAAAACCAAAGATGGGACTAAATGAATCTCTGACCCACAGTTACACCACAAAAGGCGGATGAATTGAGATTGTGCACAGTTCAGAGCACTGGATATGCACTTATACCTTAAACTCAAAATGATGCTGAGCTGAATGGTAGGTCACCTTCCAAGAAATTTTGTTCTTGAGTTATTTTATGATTTGAAGCTTTGACCTTGCTAGTGTGTTCTTTCTAAACACTTTGTACATGATCAGTTGCCATGGAAAGCAGTAACCTGGGCATCGAGGGTGTTCTAATTCTTAAGGTACATTAGTACCTTAAGATACCTGTAAGGGTAGTCTTCAATCATTGTTAACAGAACTGAAAATCAATACAATTCAAGAATGCGATGGAATCGTGCTCTAATGGAGTGGTGGTTTGGAGGGGAATACACACAGAAAGACTAGTGAACAGAAAAGCAGAACAATGTGACACTGGGTAGGAGAGATGTGATACCTTTTATGTATATTATAATCCACTGAAAAAATTATGTATAGTTTTCTAGGAGTCTTAAAGGCAGGAATAACACATTTACTGTCGAGGATCAATAGTGGCAGTGCTTTCCTAGCTTGCTTGATCAATATGTCATTCTACTCAGCTTTCTATCTCTCCTCCTCAACAATCTTTCCTTCAGATAATGGGTCGTAGCAATGCTTAAGCATACTAAGAGAAACTTGCTTGACACACTGTCTTCAGTTTGTTGAAGGCGATGCACATGTGGGATGTTCAAGCCCAATACGCCCATAGGTCCATCTCCAAGTCAGGCCAAGGTCTCAAGAGATCTACAGGTCCATCTTCAGGAACTGGGGGCGAGAGGCTCGCTTACACCGGGAGAGCGCGCAGGCTCAGGAAGCGCTTACGACCGGCGTGGGGGGCTGGACTTCGGGAAGCTAAGTGGACACTTTAAAGTGGCCCAATCATGAGAAAATCCAGAGCACTTTAGATCAACTAGTGAGCACCCTCCAAAAAAGCATCGTCCTCAACCCAGGAAAGCACTTTGAAAATGCTCCAACACCCGTCAGGGATTGTCCCCAAGCGCGGCAAGGACGCGGAGGTGCCAGCATCCTTAGGACCTCCACAGCGACTAGCCGGGGACCACTCCGCGACCAGTGCGCTCACGGCCGTCCAAAACGTGGTAAAGAGGGCGGGGAGGCAGAGGCCTTGCTCTCGCGGGAACTCTTCCTACCGCTGTCGTCTCCAGGCCCCAGACAGACCTCGCGTTGTTTGGGATTTGGGGCGGGGCGAGTTCAAAATGGGCGGAGCCAAATGGGGGCGTCCCCGGGCCTTGTTGACTTCGGCCTCCTGACGGAGCGTGTCTCTCCTAAGGCTTTCCGCGCATGCTCAGCTCTCAGGCGGTACTGGAGGCTGGGACGGTCCGGCGGCCCCCGTCGCAGGTCCGGGCCCCGCCCCTCCCCCCGGCGGCGGCGGCGGCGGCGGTGTTGTGGTGGTGGTGGCGGCGGCCGGCTGCCTCGGAACTTGCAGAGTCCTAGTGCCTGGTTCACACGCCGCTGTGGCCGGCCGGACCGACCGCCGCGCCACAGGTAACGCCGCTGCCCGCGGGTTTGGGGTTTTGGGGATTGGCGTGTCCGGCGGGTGGCAGGGGGCTCGTCCGGAGACCGACCCCAGGGGTCTGGGCCAGGAGTTCGGGGATCCCGGGCCGGGAGGACTCGGGGGCCAGACGGGGCTTGGATGTTGGGGTCCTGGACACAGGAGGGCCGGGAGGCCAGGGACCCGTGGAAGGCCTGGGTACCGCGTCCTCGGGCCTGTCCTGCGGCTCTGGCCTGGGCTTGGGGACCGCAGAGACCCCTACCCTGGCGTTGTCAGATCCCTGCGGCCCTTTTAGGGCCTTTTCAGGTTCACCCGCGGTGACTTTCTGTTGTTTTGGTTTTGAAGGAAAAGAATCCAACCTACGTAGGGCTTGGGATGCCTTGGGGGCTGGGAACGGACTCGTGAGGTTAGAGCAGGCGCTAACATTTTCTTCCTTACTTTTTTTGTTGTTGTTTGAGCGTACTACTGTTCGTGGTAGGTGCCGTGCCTGTCGTATTGCTTGGGACATTTTAAACACCGGCATAGGGAGGACCTAGGAGTGGAACTAAAGGGAATAATTTTGCAGATCTAAGATTTTCTTTTCAATTATTTTGTTTTCGTATCTCCTCTTTTTAAACTTGAGAAATCGTAGCTATGTTTTGAACAAATCAGAAGAATTTGCATAGGGAGGAGTACGTTTAAGATTTTTTTTTTTTTAAATTACAAAGTACTGTTTGCCCTTTAAGAAAAAATTGAGCCGCCAAACAATGAAGACGCCAGCCCTTTCCCCTAACCCCTACTCCCCAACCCCCGATGTTTCCTTTATTACTGGGTAACCAGACTTCAAGTGTGTATAGCCATATAGGACTTTTTTTTTCTTTTCAGTGCATATGAGGGTTATGCTTTAGAAACAAAATTAGAATCACATATTACTACTTTTTTTTTTTTTTGCGGTGCTGGGGATTGAACCCAGGGCTTTGTGAGGCAAGCACTCTACCAACTGAGCTATATCCCCAGCTCTCTACTGTATTCTTTTATTGGCCAACAATACATCGCGAATATGCCTCCATTTTTATTAACATGCCTTACTCTTTTTAAAAGTTGCATAACAGTAATTATTTCTTTATTGCTGAACTTGGTTTATAAATTTTCAATTATCAATTGCTTTTAAAAGGCCAATGTTTTGAAACATAACGTGGTGAAACTTTCAGAATGTCCAAGGCCAGATGTGATACTTTCATATGAAACAGGTTGAGTAATATGTTTACACAAAGCTTAATGGTAAGTTCACATGTGGCTGGATGACTTCATAAAGCAGGTTACTAAAAGAGTTTGCATTTTATTTTTTCCCTGTACATTTTTCAAAATAAATTTATATGGTCAGATGAAAACATTTAATTCCTTGAACATAACGTGGCCGATTTGTGAAAAAAAGATAAAGTGGAAAACCAGTGGCCCAGAGCTTTGTATTGAGGGGTGGCAGATGAGAAGCACCAGGGTTTAAGTATTTTGAAAAGTAAGTCATAGGGAGTTAAGCCGGAAGTGGAAGGATGATACTATGCTGCTTCCTATTAAGACAGAAAGCAAATCCCTGTTGCATTCTGTGTTTTTGTGTGCAGAAGAGCTGGAGGTTTTATTGATTTAACTTGTATTTTTTAAAGCTGTACTGTTGTGTTCATCATGGTGCTAGTTTCCAGGGAAAACAGAACCGAGAAAACTGCATCTAAGCATGTATAGTCTGAAATCTTAGGCTAAATTGTGTAGCATTTTATTTGGGAACTGTGCTTGAAAGGAATCAAAACATTCATAGCATTTTAGTTCTCGTTCTTTATAATAGCTTTCTCATAACACCAAAATAAGTAGCATTTTCCCTATGCTATAGATTATAAATAGACTGGAGAGATTAAACTGCTCAAGATCCCATTGCTTTTTTATTAGTGATGGCTGTGTACATCCAGGTGTACTAAATCCAGAAACCTGGATTTGGATTTTTTTGCTCTTCCTTGTTGTTTCCCATTTATGTAAATTGCCTTACAAAACTGTTCATCTTAGTTTTCTTTGAAATGGCAAAATAGAAACACAAATAATCATGTGCACTGAAAATTGTCTAAAGGATGAATAGCTAGAAACTAAAATAGTATCTTTCTATGTGAAGTTTCTTCTGATGTATTATTAAATTATTAAACTTTTTAAAAAATATTTTTTGAGATGTTGATAGGTCTTTATTTTATTCATTTATTTATATGTGGTGCTGAGAATCAAACCCAGGGCCTCACACATGCTAGGCAAGTGCTGTACCACTGAGCGACCCCAGCCCCTGAACTTGTTTTTAATGCTGTTAACCAAGAAGGTGAGAGATTGTGTTGCTTTAGTCACTGTTCTGTGCCATGGTAAATTTGTATGTCATAAATGGTAGCTCTCACAGCTATTTAATTTTTTACAAACTTGGATAATCTCATTTCATTAAGCATTATTTTATGGATCCTGTTGAACTTGTAATTTGCTAATATGCTCAAAAGAACACAAAGAGGGCCCTAAAAAGTCTAGAAAGATTGAAATTGCTTATTTGATTTTTGGTATTTTAATAGTCTCTTAAAATGTACCAATAAGATATGTGTCATAATATAGCATTTTAATTTGTTTTAGTTTTTTAGCAGATGTGACAATTGTGTAAAGAAATAAGGAAGATATTGAAGTTTATAAAGTGTGATCAATTGTAATATGTATTTGAGAAGAAACCCACAGATAGTAAAAGATTTAAGCTTTTATTGGCAATTCAGAATAATTAGTCATATCTAAGTGGCATATCTGCTACTAATTATCTCTTAGTTTATGTTGGTTGTTAGTGGGTTTTATAGTTGTGCGACGCCAAAGTGTTTGAGCCATAACAAAGTCTCTTTATACAGTATGTTAAGACTGCTGACTTTTGGTTATGGAATGGGCAGAGACTGGGGATCTATTGCTTTTGTGTCTATTTTCAAAAATTAAGAGCTGTCTTGTTTCTGGTGGAAAGGAATTGAAAGTTTATTTTCCAGTTTAACCTCAAAATCCTTTTGGGGACATATATTCATGAGGATTCAGAAATAAATCAACTATTTTTGGTCCTATGAATAATACAGAAAAAACATCAGGGTTGATCTCTGGAGTTTAAAAATCTACTGGGCTTTTTTCTTTGTTAGGGAAATGAACACAAAATTTTTTAAGTGCCTAAAGCAAGTGAGTATTGGACTCCTATTTAAAAACTAATTTTTATAAAATAGCTATTGTGTAATTGCATAAAGAATCTGCTCCCTGATAGTTGTTTTTTGGGAGAAGCTAGTTAACATAAAAAAAGAAAAGCCAAAATGGTGGTGGTAGAAGGGGAAGGATCTGAGAATAGTAGGGAATGGGAGAGGGATGTCTACAAAGAGGAGTAATCATTAGAATCAGATGTGTGGATGGATCTCAAGGAAGATGGGAACTTTCTTGAGTTCTTTGAGCTTCCAGACACTGAAAAAATATCTAATTATAATCATTATCATGTATTAGCTCTGCCCTATTGGGGATTGAGTTGGAATAAGTAACACTTCTGTAACTTGCAGGTTCTTGTAAGCCCCCTGTAATAATCATGTTATCATAACTTTGTTCATTTTGTAATCTGAAGTTATGATGAGCATTTGAAGAGCTGTAGAATGTGAAGTGCTGTGAAGGCCTATCTTTTCCATAAGCCAGCATCTACAAATTGTCCTTCTGGGACCTTTGTTCATGCTCTCTTTCCCTTCCATAATATTAGCTGTTATGTTAGGTTTGGTTCTCATCTTTCTTTTTAGAGTTGAGTTTTCTCTTCTGGTGATTGATTCCACAACCCCATGGTATCAACTGCCCCCCTCTTCCCACTTGCCTACGCTCCTCGTTCTATAGCAAGAGTCTCATTTGCTTGCCTAATCTTCAGGTTTTTCTTTTTTATTATTATTCTCCTTGATAAACTCTTGCTGACTTTCATTTTATTATTTTGAATAAGTAGCTTTGCAAATATATTTTTGTCCTCCTAATTTCCTCAATATATTAATGAGCTTAACATTTTCTTAGTCATCTAGATTAAAATCAAAAAGGTCATCTATTTTTAAAATTTTTTTTTAGTTTTTGATGGATCTTCATTTTTATTTATTTATATGCGGTGCTGAGAATTGAACCCAGTGCCTTACACATGCTAGGTGAGTGCTCTACCACTCATCCACAACCCCAGGCTCTAAAAGGTCATCTTTTTTATTCCACATTTTTTATTGGTGCGTTATTGTATATAATGGTGGGATTTGTTGTTATTCAACATTCTCAGAAATATTTTTTGTCATTTTATTGCATCATGCTTCCTGATTCTTCTGCTTTCTTTCTATTCTTCCAGCTATCATGTACAAATGAGATCTTCCTAAATCTCTAGGTTTTTGCCATTCCATTCATCATGCATACTGCTATTAAACTGTCCTACATACGTCCTTGATCATTCTAGTCTCTGCCTGATGACAAAACAAAAATCCTGAAACAATTAGTAGCTCTTTCTTATGTCAGTCATTATTTGAGTGCTTTATTCTCTTTTGGTTGTCTTATGTTGGTAGTTGCTGTGATCCTCACTTTATTTGTGAAGAGGTGAAGACATCATGAACTCTAAGGAATTTCTAATGGGTAGAAGAGCTCAGATTTGAATTTTAAACATGTCTTCCTTGAAAGTCTGTGTTCTTGACCACTCTGCCTAAAGGCTGTTCATCAACCCTGGAATAAAGTTTCAGTTCCTCAGCATTATTTTTCTTAATTAATTGGCCCCAGTCCACTTTTGAAATTTAGTTCTTGTGATCAAACTTAGGTTTAAACATATGTCCTCAAAAGAATGTAAACCTTTTTTACTTTACTTTTTCATTTTTTTAATGCATTTTTATTTCTTGGAATTTTTTCTTATCTCTCTCTTCCATGTAAAAGGTTAGCTTATACATAGTCATCCCCCACTCCTACCTTTCCTGTCTGTATAGTAGTAAAAAGTCTGCCCTCCTTGTTCATATAGCTACTTAATCTTTGATACTTTTTACTGTTAATTTGTTTTTGAGTTATTCTAACAGTTGTAATTAGAGTATAAGATTCTGGAAAGCAGAAACAATGTTTTTATGTTTCTGTATCTCTCAGTAGATGCTCAGAAAATATGGGTAAATGGGTATGGAAATGATTACTGGTATACCAACTGCCTCTTTCTTTGGTATTTAGGTAGCGTTTGATTTTAGCTGCTGGATGTCTCCCTGTCTCTGTCTCTTACTCACTCACCCATCTCCCACCACAAGTTTATGGAATTTTGTGTCTGTAACAACTAGGTTTTCTTTTTGTGGGCTGCTATGTGAGTTCTTTATTTTTCAGATTGTTAAGTAATTGTTATCAGTCATTTATTCAAAATCAGTTTATGCATGTGATTTCTTGTTATTATATATAAAAATGCTTAAAATTAACATTTTGCATTTGATTTCTTTTCCATGATCTTGAGTTGGGCAGTCTTCGCAATGAACTGCAATATTATCATAACTTGACTTCACAGTTTCTTTTGTGTTTGTATAGATATGAAAGATCTATGTTGTTTTATTCCTTTTGGTGATATTAGGAAGATCCAACACATATGATACATCACTTTTAGATTCCTGAAGAATTCATATAAAAATTTAGATTTATTTAAATAATCTATCATTGTTAATGGTTATCATGCAGAAGTTAGTTTTTTCTCTTATTGCCTTTGTAGTCTATTGTGTTAGTTTAGATACTTAATTCTTGCTTTGCTAATTAAAAATATGCTGTTAAGAATCATGAATTTAGGATAGGTTGGTGACAGTGATGGGAGAGATGTTTGCTTTTTGGAATGCTAAAATGCATGACTGTAGAGTGAGATTGTTTGTGAGGCCAGAGGTCACTCTGCCTGTCCTCAACTTTATAAAGGTAATCACAAACACTGCTCTTAGGTTTTAAGCAAGATTGAAATTATTCATTGATTTTTAAAAAATAAAATGGTTACATGGTTCAAATTTTAAGTGGTACAAAAATAAATAGTTTGAAAATGTCTCTTCCTCAGTCTTCTAATTTTTCGATTGAGAGGTAGCCCTTCATCTTTGAAATAGAAATAATAGAAAATATTGCTTTATATACATACAAGTAAATGTGAATAAATTTTCTTTTCATGTAGGTAGATATGAGGCACACTGCAGATTTTCACTTGCATTTTTACCTGAATGTATATCTCTTAAATTCCATATAAATAATAAATAACTACTTCATTCTTTTAAAAATACTTGCAGCCTTAAAGTATACTGTATATAACTACAGTTTTAGATTGTGTATTTCGTTTAACAATATTCTCTACTACTGGACATTTAGATTGGTTCTAGTTTTTGCTATTATAGTTTTTGACAACACATTGAAAGAAAAGAAGAAAAAAAAAGAAAAGAAGAAAAAAAATGGGTGATTCTTCTCTGTAGGGAGGAATAAAGTTTGAAAGCTGAAATTATTGTGTAGGGATGAAAATGTATATTTTTCTTCATTCATTGTAAGAGTTCAGACCTTAAGAATGTAGCTGTCTACTCTGAATATTTTAAATTTATTTTAAATAGATTTTACAGCACAATCTTCAGTAGTTAAAAAAATAGTATAGCTGTGTAGAAGTGTGACTAGACAAAAAGGTATGACATAATATACTAGATTGAAGTGGGGAAATGTAGCAAAACCTATTCGTTCAGGTTTGTCTTTGTCTCTCTGTTTCAATCCTTCCTCAGTATAAGGTAAGACCCCTTCTGGGATAAGGGTTTTATGATCTATCAGACAAGGTAGGACAGAGAATTTTGGCAGGGGAAGGTTAAAGTAAAATATCTAGATTTTTATGGCTAATCTGGGGAGAAGCTTTGGTTTCTGTGACCCACCTTGGGGAGAGGAATTCTAGTTTCTGTGGAAAGGACAGAAGTCAGAAAGAGAATTTGCTTTTGAGGCTGGCTGGTGTACTCCAGTTCAAAGTGTTCGTCCTGTGGAAGCCCCATTGTTTGCTGTATGTTTTTCTGAGCTCTAACAGTTTTTCTTGGTTACTCCTTTGGTGGGTGTGTGTGGGTGTGTGCGTGTGAGAGAGAGAGAGGTAGGGGACAGGGGTTGAAGCTAGTGATGTTCTACTACTAGTGAGCTACATTCCCAGGCCCCTGCTTTTAAATTAAAAAAATTTTTTTGAGACAGGGTCATGTTAAGTTGCTCATGGTGGCCTTGAACTTGTCATCCTCCTGCTTCAACCTCTAAGTAACTGGGATTATAGGCATTTGTTACTGCACCTGGCTTTTGGTTTCTTTTCTTTCTTTTTTTTTTTTTTGGAACCGGGATTGAACTCAGGGGCACTTGGCCACTGAGCCACATCCCCAGCCCTACTTTGTATTTAATTTAGAGACAGGGTCTCACTGAGTTTCTTAGGGCCTCGCTGAGTTGCTGAGGCTGCCATTGAACTGGCGATCCTCCTGCCTCAGCCTCCCTAGTTGCTGGGGTTACAGGCGTGCGCCACGCGCCCAGCTTTGGTTTCTTTTCTGATGTGATGATTAGTGACCTGGATGGGGAGAAAATGGGATCATGTGAAGACTGTTGTTAGACTCTGTCATTTGAAAAGTGACAATGATGATGTGTAGCAGCTTGCATGATCAATTGTTCATTCCACAAGGGTCAGCCCTCCATGTATTTAGCAGTTCAGTGCTTTGAGATGATACTGACCTGGAAGATAGTGTTTGGAACTATGACCTATGTTATGGTTTGGATGTGCTTTGCTCCTTGTCCATGTGTTAGATGCTTGGTCTCTTTGTGGAGATCTGGGAGGTGATAGGACCTTTAAGGGGTGGGGTGTAATGGGAGGTTCTTAGGTCATATAGGGTCCTGGCCTAGTAAGGTACTAAGTTGATTTCATGTGACCCTTTGGTAAGATTTGAAAAGGGGTAATTCTTAAAAACCTTCATTATTGTAAGGGAGTGTTATAAAAACCTGAGTCTGAGCAGAGTGCGGCGCCCACCTGTAATCCCAGCACTTGGGAGGCTGAGGCAGGAGGATCGAGAATTCAAAGCCCACCTCAGCAACTTAACGAGGCCCTAAGCAACTCAGTGAGACCCTCTCTCTAAATAAAATACAAAGTAGGGCTGGGGATGTGGCTCAGTGGTGGAGTGCCCCTGGGTTCAATCCCCAGTACCCAAAAGAAAAAACCAAAAAGCAAAAAAAAAAAAACCCTGAGCCTGGCCCCACCCAACTCTTTGACTTCCTGTTTGGGGATGTAATTTTTTTCCTACACAGGATACCTCCATTGCCATCTGTCATGGGCTAAATAAACCTCTTTTCTTTATAAAGTTAGCCTATCTAAAGTATTTTGTTATTGTAATGAAAACCTAACTCATTCAGCTTGTAATAATATATTTAACATGGGAAACCTGTTTGGGCTAAAATCCCTGAGTGTCATCTAGAAGAAAATGTCATGGCCTCCAATGCAATATATTTTATTTTATATGGTCATTAGCTTTTGTTTTTTTTTTAAGTATAAAATTATATGTTCAAAAATGAGATTTAAAATACTAAAATAATTGAAGTTAAATGAAATCCTCCTTCAGGGCTTCCCATCCATGTCTGTTACTTATGAGTTGCCAGAATAATGGTTTTTCATAGTTTGGTGCAACTTCTTTTAGACTTTTATGTATAAACAAAAACAGTATATTTGTGCTGTCTTAAGAACATCAGGATTCTCTTGAAAGTAACTGGTAGGAATGATGAAAGTCCGAATTTTATTGAATAAAGAAGTGAATGATGGGACAAAAGGTAAACAGTGAATGTTCTTTGATTCCTTCAGATCAGGGATGCTACAAATACAAAGAGTTATTGTGTCAACTGTAATAGCTACTTAGCTTTTGTTAAATGGTTGATCAAGTTATGTTTGGCAAATCATTCAAGGTTTCCCAAGCTGTGTATTTTTTAAATTAGTAATAGGGGATTTGAATGTTTTTCTGATAGGCCTCAAAAAAATTAGTTTTTAGGTGTTTACGTATTATGCTACTTCTTTTGAGAGTGATATGTATGTGCTGTCTAGGTTTGGTCCAGTGTGACTTAGATTTTTTTTTTTGTTTGAAGTAGTCTTGTGCTTACTATTTATTAACTGTGACTCTCTTGATGCCGTATATTGTAGTACACATGGTAAACGTAGTAAATAGAAGGTTATTTATTTGGTTTTGATTTTTCCCCCTATAATAGCAGTAGGAATTCATTGTAGAAACACTTTAAAGTATGAGAAAGAGACAGATTATCAGCAATGTTACCACCCAGTGATGGCATATCTTTAATTCTAATTGTTTTAATGAAATCACCAACTGGGAAAAGCCTGGCTTTAAGTCCTGTTGCCATATAAGAAATAGATTTGGTGATAGAACTATGGAAAATGTGAGTGACTGGAATTTTGTAGGCTAGGAAGTTGCACTTTAGTAACCTAGGTTGTGATAAAGCCTTGACTTAACATCTCAGGGAATTTCTGCACATTAATTACTGACTACATGGTTGTTTAACTGTTGGTTATGGAAACCATAGGTGGATCAGTCAGTGTACCTTTATCACTGCCAGTGGATAAATAGTGTAGAACTTTTGTTGTGATAAGTATCATTGCTTCTTGGTAGTCTATCTTTAAAATATTGAGCCTTGTGGGTATAACTATGATAAAGTCTTGCTTAGCATGCTCAGGGCCCTGGTTCAGTCCCCAATACTGGAAAAAAACAAAAGCAGGGCCTTAAGTTTAGTAGAAGGAAATATTTAGAAATGTCATAGCTCAAAAGACAAATGCAAAACAGTCTTTGGTTTACAATATTTGGAATGATTGCTTATTTTATCCTGTGATACCTGTATGTCTTTTTACTCTGAATTCTCATGTTTTCATTCTTTGTCTTTTGATGATTAGAATGGATTTTAAAATCCCAGTTCATCTTCGTACTCAAATATAAGAGTGAATTTTGGAACACATAAAAAATCTCACTGCAATTTTATTTTCAAGAAAAAGACTGCAGTGGTCTATGGTGACTTAACATGCATTATAATCTCATCCTGAAAAATTTCTTTAAATACCCCTAAAACATTTTTATGGAATTGACTTTTCCCTTCAAATAGAGTGATTTGAACTGTTTCTTCTTTCATGAGTCAAAGATAATTAGAAATGATATAGGAAATTCTATAGTAATTTATATCTGTATTATAATGAACTCTGGGGTACTATACTGTTTTCTGTTTCTGTATTCTGCTGTTCATGAAATTGATATGGATTTCAAGGAAAAGAAGGGAAGAAATCACCATGGATTTATAATAGTTGAACAATCTCATTGTTTATAATGAACAGTAAGCTTGCTTTTTCCAAGGACTTTTTTTTTTTTAAATCACTATTTAGTAATCACTGATTTTATTATATCTAGATAGCACTTAATAAAAAGAATGGAGGTCTTATTAAAACCATAAGTCATATATTTATACACACACGTATAAACATACATTTGGACATCTGGTGCACAGCTCAGAAGGCACCATTCATACAATGTAAATGACATTCCCTCTGCTGCTTCATGAAAACTCCTGGTATTTTTTTTTTTTTTTCCAATGCTGGGGATTGAACTCAGGGTCTTGTGCTTGTGAGGCAAGCATTCTACCAACTGAGCTATATCCCCAGCCCTCCTGATATTTCTTTTTTTTTTTTGGAACCGGGGATTGAACTCAGGGGCACTCAGCCACTGAGCCACATCCCCAGCCCTATTTTGTAATTTATTTAGAGACAGGGTCTCACTGAGTTGCTTAGGGCCTCGCTAAGTTGCTGAGGCTGGCTTTGAACTCGAGATCCTGCTGACTCAGCCTCCCGAGTCGCTTGGATTACAGGCGTGCGCCACCACGCCCGGCCCTCCTGATATTTCTTAATGAATGGTTGTTTTAGTCAGCTTTTTCTGCTACTGTACCAAAACACTGGGCAAGAAAAATTTTAGAGGAGAAAAAGTTTATTTGGTACTCACAAGCTCAGAGTTCTCAGTCCATTGATGACTGACTCTATTTTTCTGGGCTCAAGGTGGAGCGGGACATCACGGCAGAAGGACAAGGAGAAGGAAAGCAGCCAGGACCCTGCACTGGGAAACAGAGACAGACAGTTCCCCTCACCACAAACAAGATTCATACCCTAAAGGCACACCCTGAGACCCACTTCTAGCTGTACATACCCTTCCTTCCTACAGTTACCACCCATTTAATCCCTATCAGGGGATTAATGCACTGGTTAAGATTCACATAATCCAGTAGTTTCACCTCAACTTCCTTGCATTGAGCTTTTGGGGGGACATCGAATATCTAAACCGTAACAGTGATGCTTCCTGGATTTTTCAGGCAGTATGTTGAAACCCTGATATCTTTGGTGTTACAACATTTTCATGTTGTTAAAAGAGGCAGGTGAGTATTATTCCCATTTTATAGATACATGATCTGAGACTCAAAATGACTTCATTTTTCTGAATCTTTTGTTTTCTGTAAAATATTGGTGACATTGGACTCAGTGATCCACAGTGCTTAAGAACATAGAGTTTGGTGTGAGATATACCTAAACCTCAACCTGCTTTGGTTCCTTGTAGCTATAAAGGCTTAAGCAAGTCGTTTAATACCTTTTCTTAAATTTCCACTCTTGAAAATAATGCTGTGTACATGAAATTTTTTGAAGATTTAAATGCATTTGTGTACCGAAAACGCCCCAAAGCTTTATATATATAGTAAGTGCACAGTTAATGGTAGTTGCATTAATAATCAGTAAAAAGAAAAAGCAATATTATTTTGTGAGTTATCCATTTTTTCAGAGATTATGAGATCACTTACTTGGCAGCAGAAAGTGAGGGACCTAATAGAGTGGCCATATGTGTTTAAGCAGAGGCCAAATGTGGACCAACCATACTTCATTTATCAATATGGTAAACAGTGAGCTGGAGGAGTTAAAAGAAATAAAGAGGAGGAGGAACCTAGAATAACAAGGAAAGTAATTGATACATAGTGAAGAACAGGCTGAGCCAGATTAGGCTTTATACAGTGTGTATGAGATAAAGGAGGAGATTTGAATCATCTGGTCACATAAAAAAAGAAATGAGAAATTACTAAAGATTAGAGTTCTAAACTTTGGAGTATTTATATTGTGTCTATGATTCATATTCCTTACCTTTTGGGTGGTGCTGGGGATTGAACCCAAGGTGTCACTGATGCCAGACAAGGGCTCTACTGCTTAGCTACAGCCCCAGCGCAAGAGGTATTCCTGACATAGCATTATTACTACTAATGTTCCTCATAACAACTTTTAGCCACCAAGAAATGTTTGAATTAGAACCAATTAATTATAGAAAGACTTTCATTAATTGGTTTTTAATCTTTGGAATCTAAAGATGACTTATCTGTCCATTACTTCCTTTTATACTCAGGGGCACTTGACCTCTGAGCCACATCCCCAGCCCTATTTTGTATTTTATTTAGAGATGGTCTTACTGAGTTGCTTAGCACCTCACTTTTGCTGAGGCTGGCTTTGAACTCTCCATTCTCCTGCCTCAGCCTCCCAAGCTGCTGGGATTACAATGTGGACCACCATGCCTTGGCTCTCCTTTACTCTTTTTATTTTTTTATTCATTTAATTTTGATCCATTGAACACAAATGGAGTACAGCTATTGTTTCTCTGGTTGTACACAAAGTAGAGTCACACCATCTGTGCATTCATACATGTACACAGGGCAATGATGTCTGTCTCATTCTGTTATTATTCTTGCCCCTCCACTCGGACCCCACCTCTCCCTTCCCTCTATGCTATCTATCCTTCCTCCATTCTTCTCCCTTACTCTTAATGGTGCTTGATTGGAAAAAAATACTAAATTTAAATATTTTTTTATTTTGTTTGATTCATAATATTGAGGTAAGTCAATGGTAAGGTTATTGGTCAATGGTGAGATAAATGCTATGAATTCAGATCTAATAAATATGTTTGATTCTGTTTTTTTTCCTCATTGTTATTCTAAAGTTTATTTGTAAAGGTCAGTGTGTCTGCTTGTTTCTTTTCAAACCCTTTGGTGCCTTCTGATAATAGGGAACATTACTAAAATCAAGTCCTGCTCCTAAATGTGTGTGTGTGTGTGTGTGTGTGTGTGTGTGTGTGTTTTTGAGCTAGTCTATTTCCTCATTTATTTTAAGTGATACAAAAAAGGCATTTACCTGAGAGATCTTATTTTTAAAGGGATGTTTCTTTTTGAGGCCAACCTGGAATCTTAATACATTAACATTTTGAGAATTTCGAATCTGCTGCATATGTTCTAATAGAAGAAAAGGTGTGGACGACTGTCTTGTACAGGATCTTATTCATGCTGAACTGAATTTTTGTGAACACACTAAATAAATCCTTGTGGTAGCTTTCCACTATCCTAAAAGTAAGTTCAGTAATTAGAATGAGTCCTAAGCAGTTTCAAGCTTGAAGTTTATGTTTAGGTTTCCTAATGCTTTAAGGTATAGGAAATGCAGTTTTTTTTTTTTTTTAATGAGCAAAATATGATTGCATGGCTTGATAATTATCATACCGAAAGGTTGATGGTATTATTTGTTGTGTTTCAAGTTGGTACTTAAGTACAATTGCGATTCAGGACTTTCATAATGTTCTTGTTCAGTTTATCTCTAGTGAAGTTGTTATTTCAGTTAGAGGCCTTTAGGCCATTGAAAGAGTATGACCATGTATTATATATAAGTGAGAATGAATTCCAAGTTTCATCAAGCAATAATAAGAACATCTTTCTTGCTACAACCCATTCTTTTGATATCTTCAGTTCTTTACCTATATCCTGAATGAGAAATGTGAGACATAGGGATAAATTTAGTTGGCTAGTGTACTTATTTAATATGAATTGTGTTTGCTTCCCTGTGTAGAGCGGTGTTCGACTTAAGAGTAGAGGGCAAATACAATTTGGGTAGTATGGTAGGTAAACAATGCCCCCTCCTCCCTGCAAGAGGTCCACGTTCTAATCTCCAGAAACTGAATATGTGACCTATGGCAAAGAGGAATTAAGGTTGCAGATGAAATATGGTTGCTAATCAGCTTACTTGAAGGTAGGAAGATTATTGTGGATTATCCTAATGAGCCCAATGTAATCACAGAGGTTCTTAAAAGTGGAAGGGGGAAGCAAAGTTGACAGAACCAGAGAGAGAGAGCAGAGTGAAAGGACCCATTCCCATGTTTCTGTCTTTGGAGATGGAGAAAAAGGCTATGAGCCAGACACTTGTAGTACAAGGGAACAGATTCTTCCCTAGAGCCTCCAGAAAGGAACAGTCCTACTGACACCCTTAATCTTAGCCCAGTGAGACCTATATCAGATATCTGACCTTCAGAACTATGAGATAATACATTTGTGGGTTTTTTTTTTTTTTACTAGTGGGGGTTCAACCCAGGGGCACTCCACCACTGAGCCACATCCCCAGCCTTGTTTTGTATTTTATTTAGAGACAGGGTCTCACTGAGTTGCTTAGGGCTTTGCTAAGTAGCTGAGGCTGACTTTGAACTCTCGATCCTCCTGCCTCAGCCTCCCAAGTGCTGGGATTACAGGCGTGTGCCACTGCGCCTGGCATTTGTGGTTTTAAGCCAATAAATTTGTGGTAATTTGTTAAGGCAGAGATGAGAGGAATAGAGGTAAGTATATTGTGTTCTTTAGGGAAATGAATGGTATCCAGTATTCTTTTAAGTTGGGAGAAGTAGGATCGTCCTGAAATTCATCACAGTAATCTAGAAAAAAATGTTAAGGATAGTGACAGAAAGGGATTTTAACTAAGGCCAGTGGAAGTAACAAAAGGTGACTTGAAAGTTGAGGGAGGCCATGTTGAAGGTTTTGGTTTTAGATATACTAAATTTGTTTGTTTTGGTATTGGGGATTGAACTCAGGGGGACTCTACTACTGAACTACATCCCCGGCCGTTTTTATTTTTTATTTTGAGACAGGGTATGGCTGTGTTGCCTAGGCTGACCTTAAATTTGTGATCCTCCTGCCTCAGCCTAATTTGCTGGGAGAACAGACATACACCCCCATGCTCAGCTTCAGATACTCAATTTGAAGTGATGGTGGGGACCTTCTTCCCTATGAAGTTAATTTAGAAACATTAAAAGTTATTGCACTGGAAAATTTATGCTAAAGAGGGTGATGTTTCAAATCAGTAAAGCAGGACAAAGATATATATATATGTGTGTGTGTGTATATATATATCTGTATTATTGTTATCTGACTTATAAATATCATAAGTAGTATGGTGAGGGAGGAAAGGACAAAATTAACAGCCATGTAAATAGCTTTTCTGGCATACCAAAACTGAGGTTCTTATAAGTTTCTTTCCAGTTTGGTTGAGAAAGAACCTAGTACTTGAAGTTGTGTGTATTCATTGTTCTCAGTAGGACTGTGTCTGAGTTCATTCTAAGAATATAAAAATGCATTTCTATTCTAGGCTCAGGCGAGAGAGATGACAATAACATTGTTCGTTGGGCAGCACAAAATTACTAAAATTTGCTATCTTTAAAAGTACTTTTTATTCCTCTAAAACATTACTTCCTGCTCAACACCAAAATAAAACATATTCTCTTATGTGACATAAGGCTATCTTTTTGGCAGTTACCACTCTTCCTTGATTTCATTGTATTATATTTTATAACAGTAACAAAGTGTGTAGTTTATTTAGTGTCATTTACTGTTGCTTTATTCCAAAATTGGTTTTCTGCTAAATAGGTGGTATAACAAATATAATGAATCCCTTAATGCCTGCTTATGTATTTGGTTTTTATTCTGGGAGTACTTTTTTTCCCCCCGAAATTTTTTTTTTTTTTTTTTTTTTTTTTTTGTAATTGTTTTTTTTTTTTCATCTTGAAATGTTACTGACAAGAAGAAAATAATCTGTACTATTGTTAACCCTTACATTTTCTTTTTTTTAATTTGGTCTACCATTTTCCTGCCTCTTTGGATTTCTGTATTTGGCCTGCCTATCATGCCTATATGATGAAGCTTAAGGAATTTGTCACTGGATTTTATCCTTTTCCATGTGTGTTAATAATTATAGAGGTCTGTAGGGGAGAAACAGGGACACAAAAAGATCATGTGCTTCACTTAACAAATTATTGAAGCTGACTTGCAGTAGATGAAATCCCTGAGGCATCCTCCTTTTTAAATGTTTGACTGTAGGGTGAATTTCCAGGGCAAGAACTTAAAGATGGCAGTGTCGGTAGCTGCTTCCCTCAGTAGTTTTAGTCCCTGTTGTCATCTGACTTCTTTGAAATCAGAATGGATAACTTTATTAACACAGAAAAACTGTTGACAAGTGATGAAAGTTTTTCCAAGAAGGTAAGATAAATTCCCCTTTTCTCTCCAAAAGGAAGGGAGTATTTGTGTAATGTAACAATTAAAGTCTAATTCAGGGAATTGTGGATGCTTTAGCTTAGCAAGCAGAATCATATTGTATTTTCAGTTCATTTTATTGCTCAGCCACTGTCTTTATGTCCAGTGGCTTAATTGTTGTCTTTCTGGTGGCGTTCAGGATTCTGTTGCTCTGGGTCCAGTGAGGAAAGGGAAATCATACAGTAATGAGAACAGAGAATGTTTAATGTAAAGAATTATTATCACAGGCTGATGGCTCGTAAGAAGTAAAGAGAGCTATAAAAATAATAGTAATTGATATAAAAGCACCTGTATTTGTAGGGCTGTGATTGAGTAACCAAGCAAGCAGCCAGTGCAGGGTTTGAGATACAGGCCTCGTTGGAGAGGGTTTGTCTATGACTCATTGAACACCAGTGAAATTGATGGAATTTGCTAGGAATTCAGCCTTTCTGGTACCAGGGAAATATGTTTATAGGAGGTATTTCACCAGGAGCTGCCTTCTACAGACCTGTAGCCCAGGAAGGGAGGGTGCTGAGGAAGCTGTGGGCTGTGGTGCAGTGCAGGAGCCTGGTGCTGGAGAAACCTGCCAAGCAGGGCCTCAGACCAGGAAGCAAAACTCTTCTCCCCTGTAGTGTCTCCGGTGCCATCTGCTAAACATTACCCATTAGTTGATGTTGATACAGAAAATAGAATAGTTTTTCTTTGTACCTAATCCCTGGTGAAATTAGGGCAACAAATTGCTGTTCTAGGCTTTTCTTGAAGCATAGCTTTTGCACCCTTTGCCATCCAGAAACTTTTTCTTGGAAGTAAAGTGTTGATAGACTCCTTTTGTTTTAGAGGCCAGTTCCTGCCTTTGTTGTTCCCATTTAGTTGATAATAGTCATTTTCCTGCTTCCTGTATCCTCTCACATTTTTAAACTAAAAAGGGAATCAATGTCCGGGACCAGAATTTTGGATTTTTTTTTCTTTTTATAAACTATAGGGATGAAATTAATGGCTCTTTTTTAGTAGCCTTAGGAAGTGTTCCATAGTTCCTTGGCTTATTTTAACCTAAGTTTTGGTTTTTTTTTTTTTTTTTTTTTTTTTTTTATAAACAGCAGACAAAAAGAAAGTAATCACTTTTCATAGCTTTTATTTTATGAAATAATGAAAATCAGCCAAGATATTACAGCCATGAATTCTGTCAGTACGGCCTTCAGTGAGTAGTTTTGTCCAATGAAAACATACTAGGTAATTGTAGGGTTTTCTTCTTTCTAATTATTTTTCTTGACAGGTAAATTCATGGATGCAGATGCTTTTAAAGTTTTATAATGGGGTTTCAAGTGTCAATAATACTGTTTGATTGTTTTTGACTAGCTCTCATTTTGTTGCTGTTGCCACCATAATGTAACAACCAAGAATTCAGAGACCGAAAAAAGCTCATGTAACCTTACGCTAGCTTGGTTTTATAGGTCAAGGGAATTATTTAGAAAATATTAGTATACATATCTAGGTTGTTTCAGGTTGACATTCTGAACACATTTTTAAAATCTCTTGGGTATTTTACCAGTATTTGTGTATTCTTTATATTTACAGTGTTATAAAACTGTTTAAAATATTTGCTGTTCTTTGAAATTTACTGTGGTTTAACATTGTATGAATAATTTAGAAAAGAATCTGTTGAATCTTTCTGCTGTGTGTTTGTGTATCTGTCTATACATTTTCATGTTAATAATCTCACTGGCTAGCCTGAGGACGCTGAAATATCAGCTCTTCAACTTTATTGGGGACTCTAACATCTCTACTGAGTTCTTTACTCCTCAATTTACAGTGTTATTCAAAGCATTGAAATTACTTACAAGTTTAACTACTTTTGTAATTCGATAATACCTTTGTATCAGAAGTTTATCCTGTCTATTGTATTCCTTATTAGTTTCCCCTTATTTTGAACCCTTGAAGCATTTGACTTATCCTTTTTCCCTTTTATTTTTTCTTTCTTTTTAGTGTGGTATCACTAACTAAATTGTAAGCTTTTTAGTACTGCATTTCTTTTCTCCAGTGAAATGTGTTCTTTTTACATTTAATTTAATTAATTTAGATTTTGCTCTACTGGGAAGTGAACCCAGGGACACTGTACCACTGTGCAGTATCCTTAGCCCTTTTAAAATTTTTTATTAAAGACAGGGTCCTATATAATACAGGATCTTTTGAAGTAGCCCAGTCTGGCTGTGAACTTGTGATTGTCCTGTTTCAGCCTTCTGAGTCATGGGATTATAGGCATGTGCCACCTTGCCCCTTTCTCTTTTCATATTTTTAAATGACTTGTCAACTAAATTGCTCATTAGCAGGGGTCTTGAATAATCTGTTTTAAGGCATTCTGCTAAGTGGAAGAAATAAGCAGGTGAATAGCATTTAGAGCTTTACCTTGGAATATTTATTTATTTATTAATTAATTAGCACTTGGGAACGTTGACTCGAGGAGTACTCTACCACTGAGCTATACCCCCTTTTATTTTTCATTTTGAGACAGTGTCTTGCTAAATTGCCTAGGCTGACCTCCAACTTGAGACCCTCCTGTCTCAGCCTCCCAAGTAACTGAGATTATATGTGTGTCACTGTTCCCAGCATGTGTGAAGGATATTTTAATCATCCTGGAGATGGGAGCTGACAGTCTAACTGAAAATGTCTCATTAGTTCCATAGACTATAATGCCTAAAGTTAAAATTAACTAGAAAACATTAAAGAAATAGGATATTCTTGGCCTTTTTTTTAAAACTGGGGATTGAACCCAGGGACACTTTACCACTGAACTCCATACCTAGCCCTTTTTAGTTTTTATTTTATGACAGGGTCTTACTGAGTCATTGAGGCTGGCCTCAAACTTGTGTTACTCCTGCCTCAGCCTCCCAAGGTATTGGGATTATAGGCTGTGCCATCAATTGTGGCTAAGCCTACCTTGAAGAGGCATGATCCAGTTGAGTGGGAAACAGAAGAACCACTTTGGGGAGAGGTGATGAAGATACACTCAAGATGTTTAAGAGCATGAAAGGGACTAAATTCATATATTTAAAACCCTGACTCCTTGTGTGACAGTTTTTGGAGATAGGGCTTCTGAAGAAGTCAGAAAGTTAAATAAGGTTATAAAGCTGGAACCCTGACCCAATGGGATTATTATTGTCCTTTCATAAAGAGATATCAGAGAGCTTAGTCACGCTTTCAGGTGCATGTGTACAAATGAGGTCAGATGAGGACACAATAAGATGGTGGTCATTTTCAAGCTGAAAAGGAAGGCCTCACCAGAAACTGACCATACTAGCATCTTAATTTTGGACTTCTAGCTGCCAGAACTACAAGAAAATACATTTGTTAAGCCCCCCCCCCCCTTCAGTCTGTCATGTTTTGTTATGGCAGTCCAAGTAGACTAAGACAGGTTCATAAGTATTTTGGAGATGGGTTTAGAAAAATTATCTAGCAGGAAGGGGCTTCTTAATGGTATCTTGGTTAACAATTTCCAGGTAGAGATTTAATGTGGATGAAAAGGCATGGAGGCATGAGTAAGTATGTAGAAAAGGGGACAAGGGAACCTCAGTGAAGGCTATGGGAAGAGATGTTTGGAGGTGCTTTTGAAATGGTATGCAGGGTTTCATCAGATAATGTACCGTTGGAAAAAAAAATGGAGCACAGATATGAGAACAAGTGTGTGACTTTGGACATAGACCAGAGTTTTAAGCCCAGTTCTGAATTTCTTCATGAAATGGGTATTGTACTTTTTTGCTTTGGTTTTCTTTTGCAGTGCTGGGTATCAATGCAAGACCTTGTCCATGGTAGGCAAGTCCTCACCACTAAGCTGTATTCCCCAACCTTCTTGTAGATTTTTTTTGTGAAGAATTATAGAGATTTTTGTGAAACACTTGGTTGTGTACCAGGCATCTAGTAAATACACCAGTAAAGGATGGAAAAAATAAGGTCTGTTGGATTCAAAACAAAGCTTGAACTCATTACACTCTGCTTGTGGAGGTGAATGGGATTAGTTCTATATTGTTTTCAGGTGGGGTTAGGTCCATAGTCTAGAAAGTTGCTTTTTGTTTACCTATATGTATCTCTGGAGGATAAAGCAGGACCTTTGTTGAATGAGGGAGATCCACTTGAATTTTGAATTTCTTTTGAATGAGAGAATGGAGAAGGTGATAATGAGTTTGTGGTAGAGAAGGCAGCCAGAGCTGAATAAAGGCACAGAGATTGCTGGGCACCTTGGCACACACCTGTAATCCCAGCAACTCAGTTGGCTACAGTAGGAGAATCTCAGTATCAAAGCCAACCTCTAGCAACTTAGTGAGACCCTGTTTTAAAATAAAAAGAACTGGGGATATAGCTCAGTGGCAAAGCATATCTGGGTCCAATCCCCAGTACCAAAAGAGAAATAAAATGAGGAATGTGAGTCTTGAGGGGCACCAATCTAAGCAGTAGATCTCTTTTTTCTATAACACTCCACAGAGATGAGAGATTATTGACTTGGTTCAGGATCAGGAGTTTGGAAGATTGAGTGAGGCAGAAAGAATGAGAGGTTGAGACTAATGGGAGAGTCGGTAGCAGAAAGCAATGTTGATGAGATCTGTTTGGTTTGGGAAGAAAGTGATATTAGCAAGTGTCAGCCAGTTACAGCCCACAGGCTTGGGCCCAACAGGCCCAAACATGGCCTGTTGCCTGTTTTTCTATAGCCTATGAACTAAGAATGGTAGTTTTGTTTTTCAGTGGTTGGATAAATCGTCAATATAAAGATACTTTATGAGTTGAAAATTACATGGAATTCTAATTTCAGTATACATAAATAAAATTTTATTGGACCACAGCCCATGCTGTTTCATTCACATATTTTCTGTGGCTACTTTTGCCTTAAAGCAGTAGTAAGATTCAGTAGCTGTGACAGAAAATCTATTGTCTGCAAATTCTGAAATATTTAGCATCTGACTTTTTAAAAAATTTTTATTTTTTGGTACTGGGGATTGAATTCAGTGGCACTCAAACACTGAACCACATCTCCAACCCTATTTTGTATTTTATTTAGAGACAGGGTCTCTCACTGAATTGCTTGGCGCCTCGCCATTCCAGAGGCTGACTTTGATCCTCCTGCCTCAGCCTCCTGAGCTGCTGGGATTATAGACGAGCACTGCTATGCCCGACTAGCGTCTGACTTTGTAGGAAGAGTTTACTTAATTCTTAAGCTAGAATACTAGCAACACTGAATTTAATGACAAGAAAATGAGCAAACTTGTAAGATCAGATTAGAGAAGGGAAGTAAGGATTCAGAGACAGGACAAATAGGTAAGTAATAAATCATCAAGAGTTTAAAGGAGTCAAAATGGTTGCTACTTTGGGGATTGAAGAGGTTTGTTTCCTAGACATTGAAGAATCCTATGATTATGGTAAACATTGAGGAGCAGAGAAGACTATGTGGAGTTCCTAATGATGGTAGAAGAATTGATACTTCAGAATAGGAAGTTAGGAGATTATTACTAATAATTTAGTAAATAGAAATGCCAAGTGTGTTTTTGACCAGTGTTTTTAAAAATAATCAATCTTACAAGGTCAAAAATTCTCTAACTTTGTATATTTGTACTTGCATGCTTCAAAACATAATTTTATGTTTGTTAATGGTTTTGTAATTATTCCTGCAAATTCCTGTTGATGACCACATTCTCTGCTTTTTTAAAAAAATTAAAGTACTCCTTAAATGTAAGTACTCCTTAAAAATTAGGATAACCTTCTGCCACATGTTGTAACGTTTTTCCCAGTTGTGTGTATTCTGATATTTTATCATGTGCTTTGACAAATGGAATATTTCATTTTTATGTGGTCCTCAGTCTATCCGTGATTCAACCTTTTGCTTTTTAAAAAAAACTTAGAATGTCCTTCTTCTTTAAATGAACTATGTAGTTGTCTCTTTTTCTGGTTATGGTTGCTCAGAGGCAGACAGGTGATTGAATTTTTATTTTGTTTTGGTTGCTCAGAGGCAGATGGATGACTGAACTTTTGAAAAAAAATGTGATTACTGATATATTGTGTGTACTTAGTTTTCACATAATCTAAACTTCTATTAATATGTATTTTTCTGTACTTACGCATAACTTCTTATAGACACTTTAAGTCCTTAAAGAATAATGTGTTGGAGATGATAAATTAGAGATGATGATCATGTACATAGTGTCTCTGCTGTAGTCTCCTCTGCTCCTTAACTTTACCATAATTATAGGATTTTCAGTGTCTGGTAAACTATCTGTTTAGTCCCCAAAAGAAATAGCCGTCATGACTCCTTTAACTCTCAAGGACCTAATACTCAATTCAGCTGTACTACCTATAGATCCTCACTCTAATTTTATTTATCTGGGTCTTTGTTCTCATTTTTTGGTTAATTAACTAAGGATTTGTCAATTTTGTTCCTTGTTTCATTGATCTTTGTAGTTTAGTTTCCATTTTGTTTATTTCTGCCCTGATATTTTGTTATTTCTTTCATTCTACTGATTTTAAGTTTTGTTCATGTTTTTCTAAGACCTTGAGGTGTGCATCATTAGGTTATTTAATTGAATTCTTTTTCTTTTTAATTTTTATTGGAGATCTCTTTTTATAAACATAGAAACTCATAGCTGTGAGCTTTCCTCTTAGTACTGTTTTTGTTGTATTTTTTTTAAGTTCTGGTATGTGATCTTTTTATTTTCATTTGATTTTAGGATTTAAAAAAAAAATTCCGTCTTTGATTTCTTCAGTGACACGCATTGTTCTTTGAGGAGTTTATTGTTCAATCTCCATGTGTTTGTACAATTTCTGTAGTTTTACTCTTGCAGTCAGTTTCAGTTTCTAGTTTCATTCCATTATTTGATCAGATGCAATAAATTTTTTCCATTTTTTAAAAATATATTAAGACTTGCTGGGTGGGTGGCAAATGCAATCCCATTGGCTCAGGAGGCTGAGACAGGAGGATCATGAGTTCAAAGCCAACCTCAGCAATGGCAAGGCGCTAAAGCAACTCAGACCCTGTTTCTAAATAAAATACAAAATAGGGGGGTCGGGGTGTGG